>CAJQZJ010033560.1:321487-333884 GCA_907164525.1 Lophiomys imhausi | reverse complement strand
GTGGTGGCACAGCCCTGGGACCCTGGATGTGGTGGCACAGCCCTGGGGTCCTGGATGTGGTGGCACAGCCCTGGGGTCCTGGTTGTGGTGGCACAGCCCTGGGGTCCTGGATGTGGTGGCACAGCCCTGGGGTCCTGGATGTGGTGGTACAGTCCTGCGATGCTAGTTTTTCGAGAGGCTGGGCATGGGAGCAACTTCACTGGGGCCCTTTCTTGAGTGTTTTTTTGAAAGCTTAGGGCAACTAGGCAGTGGTGGCTCAGGCCTTTGATCCCAGCACACAGGAGGCAGAGGCAGGAGGATCTCTGAATTTGAGGCCAGTCTGGTCTATAGAGTTCCAGGATAGCCAGGGCTACACAGAGAAACCATGTCTCGAGAAACTATAAATAGATGAATGAATGAATGAATAAGTAAGTTTAGGGGCTGGAGAGGTGGCTCTGATTAAGAGCACTGAATGCTCTTTCAGAGGACCTGGGTTCAATTCCCGGCACCCACATAGTGGCTCATAGCTGGCTATACTGGAATCTGATGCCCTCTTCTGGCCTGAAAGTAAATATGCAGATAGAGTACTCATATACATAAAATAAGTAAATAACTCTTAAAAAAAAAAAAAAGCCTAGGATTAGGTGGCATGCCTTTAATCCCAGCACTTGAGGCAGGTGGATCTACAGAGGCAGTTCCAGAACACCCAGAGCTACACAGAGAAACCCTCACCCAAAATCCCACAAAGCGGGCGGGGCTGGGGCTGAAGCTAGGTAGCTGGGTGCCTGACATGGGTGGGCCCTGGGCTCCATCCCCAGGGCTGCAAGCAGAATGCAGGGATGAGAACACCACCCTTGATTGTATGTGGAAGGAGATCACACACAGGTCCCAAGGCTCTGAAGGCCAGAACCAGACACACACATGCACCCACACCCACACACCAGCCAGCCTCCTCTCTACCCTTCCTCTGAGCCAGAGAGTGTGGACAAGAGGTGCAGGAAGTCCAAGTGGCCACACCTTCCTGTCCTGGGCTGAACTGGCTAATCACAGGGAGACCAGAGTGAAGGGGCAGTCTAGACCTGAAGGCACCTCCTGGCAGACCAGGACACCCTCCTGCAGCCACAGCCTCCCTCCCCACACCCTGTGTTCTCTACCCTACATGCACACACGCACTCCCTGTGCAGGCAACATTCAAAGGGAAGAGGTGCCCACTCACCCCTGCCATTTCCCTCCCCAAAAGCCTGTGCAGACTTTCCTGGTTTGCTCTCTGTTGCTGTGATGAACACCAGGACCAAAAGCAGCTTAGGGAGGAGAGGGGTGTCCTTGGCTGTGTTCCCACACCACTGTCCCGCTAGTCAAGCAGAGAGAGCGCTCTTACTGGATGGAAGCTCAGGCCCACCTGCCACAGGGTGGCACTGCCCACGGTGTGCTGGGCCCTCCTGTCAATAGTCAAAATGACCCTCAGACATGTCCTCACGTTAATATGATGGAAGCAATTCCTCAGTTGAAGGTCCCTCTTTCTAGGAGACTCTAGGCAAGGCTTTACCCCTGAGCCTCCTGCCCAGCCTTTTACAGGGGTCACTCTACCCCCTAGACCCTCCCTGGTGGACTCTAGGAAGACACTCAAGCCATCGTGACCTTTCATAGTAGAACCCTACTGCCTAGAGCAGTAGGCGTCATGGGGTTTTGTCTGCCCTGCACATCAGCCCCTTGGCGGTGCCTGGTCTTCTTAGGTTTTGGGGTTGAGGTACAAACGCTTACTAGCTTCTGATTTGGGATCCAGAATAAGAATCAGGCCTCCTAATCCAAGGCAGTCAGAGTGTTTTTGTTTTTGTTTGCCCCGTGCCCAGCACTTGGCTCGCTATGTGGAGCAGTATGTGGGGACTGAGGGTGCATCCAACTCCCCCACTGAAGGCTTCCTGCTGAAGCCGGTGTTCCTGCAGAGGTGAGAGCAGGACCCAGTGTGTGCTGCATGCTAGAGATACGGCACGGGAAAGGCTGAGGGAGATGTAGGGGGCAATCTCAAGACAGCGGGAGCTCCCCCACCCCAGGGTGCAGAAGGGGCAACCAGCGGCCCCGCTGGGAGAAGCTTCCAGAAATGGAGGGTGATGGGCTATGCATGCTGGGCTCTGGGTGGGTCACTGTCGCCAGGGGCTCTGGAGCCCGCAAGTCCCCTCCCCGAGGCCCCGCCCTGCAGGAACCTGAAGAAGTTCCGGCGCTGGCAGTGCGAGCAGGTGCGTGCCATGCGTGGGGAGGCCAAGACCTCGTGGAAGCGACTCATGGGTGTGGAGAGCGCTTGTGATGTGGACTGCCGCTTCCGCCTGGGCACACACAAGATGGTGTTCATCGTCAACTCCGAGGACTACATGTACCGCCGCGGGACGCTGTGCCGTGCCAAGCAGGTGCCGTATCCACGCCTACCCTCCTGAGCCCGTGAGCCCGCACCCCAAAACCCAGAGCCTGTGAGCTCCACACCCTGGCCCCAGGAGGTCACAGATAACACACCCTGCAGGTGCAGCCCCTGGTGTTGCTGCGCCACCACCGGCACTTCGAGGAGTGGCACGGCCGCTGGCTGGAGGACAATGTGACCGTGGCAGCTGCAGGGCTGGTGCAGGACTGGCTGATGGGTGAGGAAGAGGAGGACATGGTGCCCTGCAAGACGCTCTGTGAGACCGCGCACGTGCACGGGCTGCCTGTGACGCGTTACCGTGTGCAGTACAGCCGCCGCCCTGCCTCGCCCTGAGCAACTGGAGGGGGCCCCAGCACATGAACCCTCACACACTACGCATCCTGCCCCCAAGAGGGTTTTTGTCACTTTGAGCCCAGGTCGCACCTTGACCTCAAGCAAGACCTGTAGCTCTTGGGAGTGCAGACCAGACCCCCCGGGGACAGCAGGGACTGTCCCCGCAGACATATTTATTCCTTCCTGCGCTCGCTTGTAGTGGTCGTGACTTTCGCAGCAGCAGCTCCCCTGGCTTCCCATGGGTGAGACCACCCTGTGGGCCCACGAACCACCCGCCATCCCCACAGCTGCCCTCTGCAGGGCCAAGTCGCCATGTCGGTGTGCCAAACCCAAGGTTCCAGAGAGCACTTGTTCTCGGAAGTTTCCTGAGCCATTTTTTGTTTGTTTGTTTTGGGCCTGGGCACTGGGGAGCAGCTGTGCCTGCCCAGGCCCAGCTGTGTGCCTCTCAAGGGATCCCTGGGCACCTTGGGCACATACTAGTTTCCTGAGAAGGGCGTTGCACATGGGGACCCCCAGCCACCCAGGACCCTCTGGGCCTTCTTTCCCCAGAGGGGAGCCCAGGCACCCTAGCATGCTTCTGGGGAACCGCTCCTTAACATTTTTGAGGAATTCTGTTCCAGCCTTGACCTCCCTTCGCAGCTGTTTTGAATGTAGTTTTCTTTTTCTATTTATTTGCACATTAAAGTTAAATATTGATGCCAAGCCTAACAAGACTCCCACCCAGGTCTTCCCCACAGCTGAGTCTCAAGTGGCGACAGCAGCCTGCTCTGGAGTCCTTCCCAACAGGGGAGGGGCCGCCGGAAGTGACAGCAGCTCCCCCAACCTGGGACTGCTTTCTAGAATATTCTTTCCCAATTACCTTTTCATATCCAGCAGTGGTATCTCCTTTCCACCCCTGGACTCTGCTTCGTACAGATCAGTTTGGGAGTGTGGATGGCACAGCGGTTGAAGGTACTAACAACATGAATTTGATCCCCAGGCCCCATGTGCTGGAAGAAGAAAACCAAGTCATATGCACTGGGGCTCACACTCAAAACTACTTTAAGTTGTAACAGATTTCTTTTAAAAAAAAAACTGCTGGAGCTGGATGGTGGTGGCCCACACCTTTAACCCCAGCACTTGGGAGGCAGAGGCCAGACCGGTCTACAAAGTGAGTCCAGGACAGCCAGGGCTACACAGAGAAACCTTGTCTTGAAAAACACAACAACAAAAATGCTGGGGCTGGGCTGGGGGTGCAGGCCTTTAATCCCAGCACTCAGGAGGCAGAAGCAGGCAGGTCTCTGAGTTCAAGGCCAGCCTGGTCTGCAAAGAGAGTTCCAGAACAGCCAAGCAGGGCTACACGGAGAAACCCTGTCTAGAAAAGAAAGAAAAAGAGAGAAAAAGAAAAAAGAATACTACCACCAACAAAAACCATTCATATTGAGAAGTTACCGAGATGGCTCAGTGGTTAAGAGCACGAGCTCCCCTTGCAGAGGACCTGGGTTCCATTCTCTGTGTGTGTACATATGTTCAACTTTCAGAGTTCTACCAACTTATACATACTCCCCGCCTCCTAGTCAGCTGCCACCCAGGTACCTCCAGGACCTCATATATGTGAAATCCCACAGTCTGCCTGTCTGTGATGGGCTGAGTTCACTCAACACGAAGACTTCAAGGTTCATCTATGTGGTGGATGTGCCTAAGTGCCCTTCCTTATTTAGGGCTGGAACCCAGGACCATCCTGCCGCCACTTATTTGGTGGCCCTCCCAGGCCCTTCCCTTGCATATCACAATGCTGTTCCTGCAGAGGGACTGTTGATGGGCACCCTCCCCACCTGCTCCTCCTCTAACCAGGCCATCCTGGTCCAGACATCTTCCTGTGTGTGCCTCTGGCCTTGACTCCAGACCAGAAGCCTTAAGTGGAAATGGGTCACAATTTCAACACATAATTACCAAACCTCCTTGCCCTCATTATCCCTGAGAGGCCCGGGTCCCTCTTGCACCTCTGGCTGGGCATTCCAGGCCTTGGTTTCCCCTCCCAGTGCAGGATGTAACTTCAAGAGACTGCTCACTCACATTCTGATAGATTAGAGCTTTTGAGGCAGGAAGTGGTCATGTGGCCTCTTCCCTATCCATCCCAATTTGGTTTCATGTTCCCAAACTTTTGTATCCTGTGTTGATTCTGCTGTTCCCAGAATCTAGCACACCTTCTGAGGCTAGCAGCCCCCCCCCCCCCCCCCCCCCCCCCCATGGTACAGGGATCCCGGCAGGCAGACTTTTTAGTATTTACGTTGTGGGGCATGAACCTAGGGTGTTCAGCATGCAATGAATGAGGTGCTGAGCTACATCCCCTGAGACTTGTGTGCACCTGCCTCTCTGAACCTCTCCTACCCTTTTTTAGAAAGCTCTGTATGTGCACTTGGAGGCCAGTGGTTCAAGTCCTGAGTCCTCCCCTCCTTGTTTTTAAGACAGGATCTCTCTCTGAACCCGGAGTTCACTGATGGGCTGTGGGTGCTGACCAGTGAACCCCCAACATTCCCCACATGCCAGCTGGGTTTACAGATGTGCTCTGCCATGCTCAGCTGAGGTGCTGGGGATTTGAACTCATGTCCTTGTGCTGGCACAGGGCCACCTCCATAACTCTCCTCATCTTTTTTTTTTTTTTTTGGTGGACTGTTTCTCACGGCACAGCTCAGGCTGCCCTAGAAATTGCAATCCTTCTGTCTCAGCCTCAAAGTGCTGGGATGACAGGCACACCCACCACCTCATCTGAACTGTGGGGTCCCCACTGAGAAGTGCCTGTGACAACTCCCCAGAGTGTCTAGGACACCACGGCAGCTCAGGGGGCTTTGTAAATACTTGGCTGCCCCCCTCACAAGTCACACCTGGAGCTTTGAGGGCCAGTGACCAATGCCTTCAAGAGTCTCCAGATTCTGACATACAGCAAGTATTCAGTGTCAACTTTATAGAAGGGAGGAGTCTCCTTCAGTTATCCCAAGCTGCCCCAAGACTCACATGGAGGCCTTACTTCTGTACCTCACTTTACTCCAGGCCAAGCAAGGAGCTGGGGTAAGAGAGGCATCCATATGACAGGGGGCCCCCCTGTTTTAGTCAGAGATTTTATTCCTGAGATAAAACACTCTGACCAAAAAACAAGGTGGAGCTGAGCATGGCGGGGCACGCCTTTAATCCCAGCACTAGGGAGGCAGAGGCAGGAGGATTGCTGTGAGTTCGAGGAACTGGTCTACAGAGTGAGTTCCAGGACAGCCAGGGCTGTACAGAGGGACCATATCTTGAGAAAAAAATCAAGTTGGAGAGAAAAGGGTTTATCTGGCTTACTCTTCCAAATCACTGTTCTTCACGGAAGGAAGTCAGGACCTGAACTCAAGCAGGTCAGAAACATGGAGGCAGGAACCCAAGCAGAGTCCATGGAGGGGTGCTGCTTACTGGCTTGCTCCTCATGACTTGCTCAGCCTGCTTTCTTATAGAACCCAGGACACCAGCCCAGGGGTGGCTCTACACACAATGGGCTGGGCCCTCCCACATCAACCACTAATTGAGAAGATGCCTCACAGCTGGATCTCATGGGGGCATTTCCTCAGCTGAGGCTCCTTCCTCTCTGATGACTCTGGCTTGTGTCACGTTGACACACAACCAGCCGGTACACCTCCGAAGAGGACTTGGGGTACCCTGGGAAGCAACAATTTTATGTGGCCTTTAGTTTTCTCTTATATACATACAATTCTTTACTTATGTATTTATTTATTTGAGACATTTATTTATTACGTAGCCCTGGTTGTACTGGAACACACTACAAAGACCATGCTAGTCTTGAACTCACAGAGATCCACCTGTGTCCGCTTCCTGGAGTGTGTCACCATGTCCACTCTTATTATTAATTATTATTATTATTATTATTGTGTGTGTGTGTGTGCACTCATGTATGTGCACAGTTGCCAAGGTGCACATATGGAGGCCAGAGGACAACTTGTGGAGTTCATTCTCTGCTTCCACCATGGGAGCCTTTGCATATTGAACTCAGGCCGTACAGTGGCAAGTTCCCTCACCTACCGTCATCTTGCTGTTCCTTGTAGGCCTGCTCTGACAGACCCAGAAGCCCTGGAATGGGCTACTGTTCTGACAGCCACAGATGGGAAGTAGTAGGTGACTTCTGGAAGGGCTAAGAGTCCCTCCCATGTGGGGGTGATGTGGAGGAGGGCTGGACTGTCATCCAAACAGGAGTTGCATGACTAGCCAGCAGGAAGTGGCCACTTGGTCCACAGATGTTTCCTGGGCTGGGAGAGTTGGGGGGTGAGGTGGGGATGGGGTGGGGCTGAAGTCCAGGACTCTCTTTTCCATCCTTGGTCTAATTCCTTGTGAGGGATTTTGGAAGAACAGAGATACTTGGGCAGGATACTCAGACCTCCTGAGTGCACACATGGACCTTCCATGGGCTCCAGGCTGAGCAAGAAGACCCCAGTGGGTCTGTGGGGGTGGGAACTCTGCTGTAGAATTATCTCCCGAAGGTACAGTTGCTCTCCATCAGGGCTCCGGAAGCTGGGGGTGGGGTTGACAGGACAGAAAGCCCCAGGCTGCAGCCTAAAAGCAAAGCCTGACCCTGGCAGCATGTGCTGGCTGCTTCTGTGTCCACTGGTGCTGGGACTCGGCCTGGCAGAGGGCACCCAGACCCCTAGCGTCTATGATGATGGAGAGAGTACTGGGGAAGGCCATGGTGAGTAACTCTGTCCCTTGAATGGGGTGGATCAGAAATGGAGCATTAGGCCCCTAGGCCCTGATCCTTTGGGGCTGGGTTGGATCCTTGTATTCACCAGCCCAGAGTTTCTAGTGCTAGAGTGGGGGACATTGAGGCACCCACAGTGCCTGAAGCTCGCAAGGTCACCCTCCCTTTATCTTGTGTCCCCAAAGGCAGGGTAGGGCGTGGGTTGACTGACATCCCCTCTCTCCCACAGAAGGCATTCTGGGTCCCACAGCAGAATGCCAGGATTTGAAATCCCCAGCCCAGTTTCATCCAAGAGGCTTCCCCGGCAAGTTCTGCACCAACGACAGTGACACACTGGAGCTTCCGGCCAGTTCAAGAGCACTGCTACTGGGGTGGGTCCCCACAAAGTTGGTACCTGCCCTGTACGGGCTGGTGGTGGCTGTGGGATTGCCTGCCAATGGACTGGCACTGTGGGTGCTGGCCACAAGGGTGCCACGCCTGCCATCTACTGTTCTGCTTATGAACCTGGCAGTTGCGGACCTGTTGCTGGCTGTGGTGCTGCCACCGCGCCTGGCCTACCACCTGCGTGGCCAGCGCTGGCCATTTGGGGAGACGGCCTGCCGGGTGGCCACAGCCACCCTCTATGGTCACATGTACGGCTCAGTGTTGCTGCTGGCTGCAGTCAGCCTGGACCGGTACCTGGCCCTGGTGCATCCCCTGCGGGCTCGTGCCCTGCGTGGTCAGCGCCTCACCGCCGGGCTCTGCTTGGCAGCCTGGCTCTCTGCAGCCACCTTGGCCTTGCCTCTCACTCTGCAGAGGCAGACCTTCCGGCTGGCTGGCTCTGACCACATGCTGTGCCACGATGCGTTGCCCCTGGCAGAGCAGACCTCCCACTGGCGACCGACTTTCACCTGCCTGGCTGTCATCGGCTGCTTCCTGCCGCTGCTGGCTATGGGCTTGTGCTATGGGGCCACCCTCCGTGCACTGGCTGCCAATGGCCAGCGCTACAGCCACGCACTCAGATTGACAGCGCTGGTGCTGGCCTCAGCAGTGGCCTCTTTCACACCCAGCAACGTGCTGTTGGTGCTTCACTATTCAAATCCAAGCCCTGAGGCCTGGGGCGATCTCTACGGAGCCTATGTACCCAGCCTGGCACTCAGCACCCTCAACAGCTGCGTGGACCCTTTCATCTACTACTATGTGTCCCACGAGTTCAGGGACAAGGTACGGGCCATGTTGCTTCGACAGCCGGAGGCCAGCAGCTCCTCTCAGGCCTCCAGGGAGGCTGGAAGCCGAGGGACTGCCATTTGCTCCTCTACGCTTCTGTGACTGGTGACTGAGGCAGGAAGGGGACATTGGGAGTTGACTGGATCTCCCCTTAAACTGTGTTCCTTCTGAACCCTCAGGACATGGCCTTGTTTGGAAATGCAGTTGGTGTGACTGTCATTAGTGGAGCTGAGGTCCACGGGAGAAGGGGTAGTGGCAATGGACTTGTGAAATAAGATACTGGGGCCTGGCGCTGCTCCCTAGCACTTTGGAGGCGGAGGGAATAGGATCGGAGGTCAAGGTTAGCTTTGACTACCTAGGGAATTTGGAGCTAGCCTGGGCTATGTGAAACTCTGTCTTAAAACAAAACAGAACAGGAAACAGTAAGAGAGGGTAAGAATGTGTGATTATGGAGGCCGAGAAAAGTTAAGAGGTCACTAGCTAAGGGATGTTGAGAGTAGTTTGGGTCACCAGAAGCCAGAAGTGAGGCGGTTTCTCCCTCAGAGCCTCAGAGGAAACCAACCCTGGACCCCCGATCTTGTCAAGGTGCCTCCTAGAACTGAGACAATAAACCTCAAACCTTTGTGCTTTGTATATGTGTGTCTGCACGGGGTAGGTGTGTTTGCACACATGCATGAGCCTGGGGTACAAGAAGAGGCCAGACGATGACAGATGTCTTCTTCGATTCCTTCTCTGCCTTTAAAATTTTGTAAGAATCCTTTTATGTGTGTGAGTGTTGTGCCCCCATGTGCATTTGTGCACTACATGTGTGCCTGGTGCCCAGAAGGATCGTAAGAGTGTCGGATCTCCTGGAACTGTAGTTACGGATGTCAGGTGTGTGCTGGGATGGAACCTCCGTTCTCAACAGGAGTAGCTGGTGCTCTGAACTGCTGAGCCATCTTGACGTCCTCCACCTTAATTTTGGATGTGAAACTCATTGCCTGTGGTTAGGCTGGCCTGCCAGTGAGTCCTGGAACCTGCTGTCTGTGCACTACTGTTCCTGGCTTTTGCATGGGTTCTGGGGATCCAAACTCAGGTCCTCATGCATGCACAGCAAGAGCTGCCCACTGAGACACCTTGCCTTCCCTCTACACTGGGAAGTCACCTGGGTCCTTCAGGCTATTCTATGTTTGTCCTAAGATACTGTACGTGGTGAATGAAGATTCCTAGGCCCACCTGGCTTCTCAGCTATGCTCTTGGTGTCCCTGCACTTAGCCAGCAAGGTCTCTCATGGGCTGGTAAGAAGGCTCTGTAAAGGCACTTGACGCCCAGCCTGAGGATCTGAGTTTGATTCTCTGCTCTCACATGGTAGGAATAGGTTACTATTCTAGTAACTTATCCTCTGACCTTCATACATGTGCTGTGGCATGCACATGCATGACAGTCCCTTGTGTCTGAGATTAGTGTCCTGTCCAACCCCAAAAGTGAGCTGTAGGAGGAGCAATGGTGTCTCATGGGACTGACCACTGTGCCTCTAAGTCACCTGCTGTCAGGCCCTGTGTGTGAACAGGTCTGTGCGTTTGGGACCAGCCCTAGTAAGTACAAGCTGTTTGCCGAAGGTTGAAGATGGTCCGTGACTGCAGGGGTTGATTTGTACTTACTAGTGGCCTCTACAGCAGTGGGCACAGGACTTCCATCTGGCTAGCAGGACTGGGTTCCTGCTTTGTGGGTGACACAGACTCCCAAGGCTGTAGCAGCATTGGGCCTTGGCCTTTCAAGTGTGTGGGGTCTCTGAAGAGCCCCTCAGATCTGCTGGGAAGAAAAGCATCTTCCAGGTACGAGGAGAGGTGGACTCGTGTGGGGTCTGCAAGTGGCCCAGGCTATAACATTAAGTTGGGGTGCACTGTGAGCAGGTTCTGCTGCCCAGACCACACAGCAGCTTGTTCTTGGACCAGCACAGAGTGTGGGCACTGGGACAGCTGTGGGTATGACCCGGTGTCTTGTTCCAGGACATCAATCATTACAGGTGCTAGAGGTGGAGGCTAGTGGATCCTGCTATGGAAAGAAGGGGGTGGCAATGGGGACACTTATTGGGGAGGACAGCTAACTGGACATGGCACCTTTCAAACCTTTATACTGAGAGCAACCTGAAGCTCAGAGATTCAGAACCTGCTCAGAAATGTGGAAGCTTTGAATAGGTGCCTCTTGGACCCACTGGGTTTCTTACTACAGACCGAAACTAGAAGACAGTGGTAGAGGAGACTTCACAGAAGTGCCCAGCAAGCAGGCAACACTCCAACACCAGAGAGCCCCCTCTGCACTGCCCCATGAACTGCCCCAATGTTGCTCAGGCCCAGTCCCCAGTCTTCCATTTCCATAGGCCCCTGCCTGTGTCCTGACTCAGGGCTTCTGACCTTGGCTGTTCTCTGCTTTGATTTCTGGTCTCTGATTCTAAGGACAAACCATTTCTGGGGTCAGAAGGGATATGTGGACATGTTCTGGTTGTCGGAAGCTGAGCAGCAAAAGAGGCATCCACAAACTCACCTGGCTCCACCTTCCTGCACATGGTCTCTGAGCACAGGCCTGGGTGACATAGAAGTGCAAGGCCTTAAGGGAAACAAGGGTACCAGCTTGTAGAGTGGAGAGTGAGGAGCCAGGTAGAGAGTCTAGAGTTGGTATAAGAGCAGGACTGAGTGCTGCATGCTTGCACACGCACTCACACACACACACACACGCACATGCACACCCACCACCGGGGTCTGCTGTGTCCAATGGAAAGGACTTCTTTTAATTCACACCAGAGACCCTAAGTCTGCCAGCACGAGCCAGAATAGTCCTTGCGGAGAGCAGAGGACCTTGTCTGATACACATCTCCGGGGCCACCTTTGATTTTTGGTGAGGCTGGTCAGCTGTCCAGTCATGATGAGCTGGGCATTGGCCTTCACCCTGGGGAGTGTCCTGATTTAGTTACTACTGCTGTGATGAGCACATGACCAAAAGCAACTTAGGGAGGACAGGCTTATATGGGTCACAGTCCACCATCAGGGGAAGTCAAGGCAGAAACCTGGAGGCAGGTCCCTGTTCACCATTAGATATGGGTTCTGGGAACCAAACCCTGGTCCTCTGTGAGAGCAGCAAGCCCTCTTAACTGTGGAGACATTTCTCCAGTCTTATTTTGTGACAGTTAAACTCTGTAGCCCAGGATGGCCTTGAACCTCCTCCCGCCTCTGCATTCAGAGAAGAGATTGATGGGAATGCACCACCACACCTAGCTCCCACTGGGCCAGCTAGAGCAGCTGACCCACACTGTCTAGGTCAGGACGTTGTCTCCAGGACATTCCTTCCCCGATCGCCACCCTTCCGCTGCATTCTGGAAATGGTACTTTAAGCTGCACTCTGTGCGGAGGTTGTGTGGGCCAGGCCAGTTGCTGCAGTCCTCTGAGCCAGTCCTGGGCAGCCCAGGCCCAGAAGTGAGCAGCTGTGCTGGTGACTGTATGACTAGCCTATCAGGCTCCTCTCCCTCCTAAAACCCGCCCTGTGGGATTTAAAGCCTGTGCCGTCACAACTGGTCCAGTATGCTGTATATTTTAGGAAATTATAACAATAAAGATTGCATGTTTGATTCAAATACTATTTATTTTTTCAGTTCTTCAGATTGAACATAAGGCCTTGTATATGCTAGACAAGGGGGATTGTAGGCTGTCACTCTACCCCTGAGCCCCGCCCCCAGTTCCTCACTGGGGGATTCTAGGCTGTCACTCTACCCCTGA
>CAJQZJ010033560.1:275418-294256 GCA_907164525.1 Lophiomys imhausi | reverse complement strand
TACCCCCGAGACTGGTTTCCTGACGACTGAGGACCTGCCCCAGAGACTGTATCATTCTAAAAGGGTATGAAAGTAGTTGTTATGATTATCAATAGGTTTAGTGGATAGGTTAAAGGGGTTGTAGGAATTTATAGGATTAATAGTTAAGAAATTAATGGTGTTTGTTATAAGTGAATTTAGTAATAAATAAGTATTAAATAATTTAAAAGTTCGGTTACAGGCACGCACGCAGGCACGCACGCAGGCAGGCACGCACGCAGGCAGGCAGGCACGCACGCAGGCAGGCAGGTACGCATGCAGGCAGGCACGCACGCTCAAGCAGATCTGACTCCCTGTCTCGGTGGTACTTTACTAGCAAGGCTGTTGGACATAGGGTTAGCAACCGAAAGAACACCATGAAAGTAAATGCGGTGAATGTGACCAAGGAGCTCAAGAGTTGGCTCAGTGGTTAAGAGTTATTTGTTCCTCTTGCAGAGAACCTGGGTTCAAGTCCCAGCACTCACTTGGGTCCAGCTCCAGGGGATCCACTGCCCTCTTCTGATCTCCGAAGGCAGCAAGATTGCATATGACACACAAACATACATGCCGGTGAAACATTCATGTACATAAAACAAATTTTTTTTCAAGATAGAGTTTCTCTGTATAATGGCCTAACAGCCCTGGCTGTCCTGGGCTCACTTTGTAGACCAGGCTGGCCTCGAATTCACAGAGACCCACCTACCTCTGCCTCCCAAGTGCTGGGATTAAAGGCGTGCACCACCACAAATGGCCTCAAAAATTTTTTTTAAAGAGAAAGAAAAAAAGAAAAAGGAAAATGTCACCATGAGGCTGTCTCAAAAAAAAAAAAAAAATTCTAGGCAGCCTGGTCTACCAGTGAGTTCTAGGATAGCCAGGACTACACAGAAAGACTCTGTCTCGAAAAACTTAAAAAAAAAAAAAAGTGAAAATAGTATGTGTAAAAAAAGATTCCATCATCAAATGTCATACATGAAACCACATGGAGAGCTAAGAACAGCCACATGGTATGAAGGGACATAGAGTTCAGTATCTTGAAGTCCCTCCAAGCCAGCACACCCCGACACTGATTCGGGATTCCACACAGTCAAACCCCAGGCAGGTGATAGGCTCTCACTTGGCACATGGAAGGTCCAAGTTCCATCCCTACCAAGACACAGGCCCACGCACACACATGACCAACAAGTGGGGGTGGATGTGGGGGCCAAGTCTTTAATCCCAGCCCTCAGGAGGCAGAGGCAGGTGACTCTGAGTCTCAGGCCAGGGAGTACTATAGAGAGACCCTGTCTAGAAAAAAACAAAAAGACAACCTGTGACAGATGCTGTTCTTTTGCAAACAAGTCTAGAACTCGCACTCATGGACAGGAGATGTGCCGACTGCGGCTGCTGGCGGCCGGCCACAAAGGCACACTGCAGAAAACCCTCAGATTCCGTAGTGAGGAAGTGTCTGGCTTAAGAGAATATTTAATCAGACAAGTCAGCCATGATGTGAGATTTAATGGCTAATAAGTGGGGCTAATAAGTAGAGACACTGGGAAGGTCTGAGCCACCTCTCCGCAAGCCTGAGGACCTGAGTTTGAATCCCCAGCACCTACATAAAAACAAATCCTGGAATGGAGTGGGAGTCTCTAACTGGGGCATGGGGGCGTGTGTGAGGGGGGAGGAGACACATGAACAAAGATCCTGAGGGCTGACAGTTTAGTAAGACCTGTCACAAAAGGAAGATACCTGGTACTTCAGTCTGGTAGCCACATGTGTGTACATGGTTGCACAAGCTGGCAGTCACATGTGTATCTCACACACACACACACACACACACACACACACACACACACACAAAGGGAAAAAGTCAAGCAAACAGTGTAGAGCAATGCCCACCAGCACCTGATATGGAGATGCCAACTGAAAGCCCAGGAGGAGCCAGAGCACATTCCCAGGAAGAACTCTCCAGTGTGTCTGGGGGAAACGTGAAATAGTTATGGCAGTTTGAATAGTCCTAAGGCAAGTTTTGGTGATGGCAAACATACAGGTCCCCTGAGCCAGCTTCCAGGAAGAATGGAAACACACAACACAGGCCAAGTGCCCGCAATCCAAAACCTGAAATCTGGAAATGCTGAGTTCCAGATCCAGGTGCTCTCCTGCCCTACACCCTGGAAAAGAGCTGCTTGACCCAAAGTGGTTTCACGCAGGATATGGAGATGAGATTCTCCAAGAATCCTCAACCAGGGAGAGGAAGTCCCACTAGCCTCAGCCCTTCTGAGATCCAGTCAGTCTCAGAAGAAAGCAGCAGATGTTATCATGACAACACAGACACCCAAGACTCCATCCAGATGCCAGGGGCCACCTGCTGGGGCAGGAGGCTCAACAGCAGGGTTCTTAGCCAGTGAGAGCACCAGAAACAAACACCACATGTGAACACACGGGGGTGCTGTGGCCAAGCTGTCAAGGCAGTTCCAGCAGCAGCCTGATGGAAGCAGGGATCTTTGGGAAGCTGCCTGCAGGGTGAGAATCCCTTCCCCTCTACCAGATCTTCAGACACAACCCCAGGAATCCTTGGAACCCCCACCCCTCTTCCTAGGGTACAGGCCAGGCAGAGGTTGTACATAACATTCCGATTACTATGAACTGACTTGGCCAGACAACCAGGAACCTGAAGGTCAAAGGCTCAAAGGCTGGCACTGCAGGGGTGGGTTGTCAGCACAAGGATGACCCCCGAAGCTGACTGACTCCCTAGGGCACTCCCTGACCTGGACATGCTTGTCCCTTCAGCTTCCAAGATGCCAGGGAAATGTGTGGGATGGCAGGAAGAACTGCTAGCCTTGCTAATGCACAGCTGAAAATAGCGCACAGGGAATTCCAGAAGTGAATGCCACCTAAGCTGGACATTTCACACCATTCTAGGCAAGATGGCAAAAGCTCCCATGCCAGCTGTGCCTGTGACCCACTCCAAATGCCTGCCATCAGTTCCTGTCCCTCAGGAGCCACCTGGTCATCGAGGGGATGGTGCTGGAGGACAGACTTGAGAGAAGAGAGACTGCAAAGGTAAGAGGGTGAAGGGGTGCAGGGTGCAGACCATGGAGACTGACTAACGCTGATGCCACTCTTCATTGTGTCCCAAGCCTGGACACAATGGCTTCCAAGTCCCTTCCTGGATCGCACTGTGGCTGCCTGTGTTCCCTTCACCCTCCACTGACAGTGGCTCCAGGAGTAACGGCTCCATTACCTTTTTAGTTTTCTTCTCGTATAGCAGGTATCGGGACTCAACCACTCTTCCTCCTGTAGACGACACAATGTTTGTCACAAAACAGGAATACTGTACCATGAAGATCCAGAGCATGACCAGGACCCCACAATGGAGAGTGGGGCCACTGGCCCTTTGTGCTCAATGGCATTCAGCCTCCCAGGTGTGCGGAGGGCAGATAGTGCATGTAGTAACCGTGACAGGGCATTTAGTGTTTACAAGACATTTAGAGTGCCTCTTGCATGCAGCAGGTCCTTGCAGTAGGAGGAGCATCAAAGCATCAAGTAAGATCAAATACAGAAACGTTCTAGAGAGTGAAAGCCAGGGGCCAGTGGGATGGCTCACTGGGTAGAGGGCTTGTCATCAAGCCTGATGACCTTGGTTTAATGTTGAGGACCAGGGTGGAAGGGAGAAATGGCTCCTGAGCTCTATCTTCTGACCTCCATGTGCACCATGGTAGCCCCCACTTCCAAGTAAGTAAGTGTAATTTTTTAGAAAGGAGCAGGAGAGATGGCTGGGTGGTTGGGGGCTTGTTGCTCCCGTGGAGGAACTGAGTTCAGTTCCCAGCACCCACATGGAGGCTCACAACCATTTGTATCTTCAGTTCTAGGGCATCCAATGACCTCTCTGGCTTCCAAGAGTTGCTACATTTGTGTGCACCATACCCCCTTCTCACTCACCAAAAACAAGAAAACAAAAAAATCCCACACCATCTTGGGTCTGTACCTCCCTGAGGAAGTCTGTTTTGTGTTTCACCCCATAACACTCTGCTGAGTGCTGAGATCTTGCTTTCCTGCCTTCTTATTCTTCACATCAGCAGAAAAAGATCCATTCCTGTATCCCTAGAGGATACTCCCATGATTGCATGGCCATGTTGGCATAGATTTAGGGCTCTCTCAGCTGAGATGCAGCCTAGGCTCTGAGAGCACAGGAAAAAGATGTAAAAGGCCAAGGACAGTTTGCGTGGGGCTTGCGCTTGGAAAAAGCACCCCTAAGGTAGGAATCTGAGCGTGGTTCAGTTCAACCTTGTTGAGCCTGCAGCCAAGACTCAACCAGGTCCACTGGCCTCAGTGCCCAGGCCAGACCTCAGACCCTGTTTGCCAACCTTGGGACACTCTAGATTATTCATCAGGGCTGGGTTCTTCTGCACCCCAACCACCCATGCTTCCCAATTAAATGAGGCTACCAGATTTAAAACAAAAACAAAAACAAAACAAACAAACAAAAAAAAAAAAAAACAAACCCGCAGACAGGAGAGCCCTCAGAAGCGGGGAAGCCAGTGTGAGTGGTTTCTGGTTCCTGCATGGTCAGTCCTCACGTGAGTCACGTGAGCCCCTTCTCTTCTGGGGTAGGGAGATCTATGCACACACTCTTTCCTCTTCTGCCCACTCCTGCCTTTACCATGGCTGGGACCCTCATGAGACTCGCTCAGAGCCAGGCTCCTCAGACCCTTCGGCTTCCCTTGGTGGCTGCTGAGCCTGAGCCTAGCTGTGGTGTGGCATTACCCATGTCCCATCTCGAGCCTGGCTTTGCTCATGGTCGCATCCTTTTCTCAGCACTCTATGGGTCCCTCCCTCACCCCCATTCCTTCAGTGTCCGTTGGAGACTGTCCTGAGAAGGACAGCACCCCCTTTCCTGAGAGACCCTCCTGCCTCATGCTGCTGAACCCCTGGATGGCCCCTGGGCTCTGGGAACCCTGCCCTTAGGCTGCCCCAGCTCTACAGACACTGCCTGCTGATCCCCTTCATCCTCACCCACTCCCAGCTCAGCTTCATACAGGCACTGTGAGGTCTCTGGGCTGCTGGCCTGTTCTCTTTGGTCTCTGTCTGCCCTTCAGAAGCTCTGCTGCACTCTGATCACAGCAGGTCCCCACCATGGAACCCAACAGCCAGGTCATAGCGCCAGCAGCAGCTTTGGGCCCAGGACTCAGGGCTCCTTTCAGGCTGGCCTACTGCTGGGTCCTTTGGCCTCTAGGCCTCAGCTCCTTTGGGCACCCTGCTGACCAGCATCTGCTGCTGGCTTCCTTGCCCTGCCTCTTCAGCCACAGCTGAAGGATGCAGTCAGCAGCCTGTGCCCCACTGGGTTTCCTATGTGGTTGCAACTGGACATGGAAGAAGCACCTGACCGTGTTGCCTAAGCCGGCCTCATACTCCTGGTCTCAGGAGATTCTCCTGCCTCAGCTTCCCACATGCTGGGATGACATGTGAGCCACCATGCCAGTTAGAAAAGAGGTTTGATCAAAGACAGTGATCTGAGGTCCTGGCTACTTCAAACAGTGGGGACAGAGTTCTGAGTGTCCAGAAATTCTGGACTATGTCGTGGGGTCTCCATGAAGACACTGTCACCCTGAGGGCATGGCCATGTTAACAAAACCAGGCAGCATACAATCAAGTCAGAGGTTAAAAACAAGACTGGCAGGCAGCGGTCACTCAGTGATAGGGTGTTTGCCCTGGCATGGTGAAGGCACAAGTTCCATCCCTGCCATCACAGAAAACAAACCAACCACCCAACCTCTGCTAGGGATGTAGCTCAGTGGCTGGGTGCTTGCCTAGCATATGTGAGGCCCAGGTTCAACCTCACAAAAAACATCATGTCCAGTCATCATTGTCAATTTTGAGGCCCAAGTTTGATCCTCAGGACCCCTAAGAAGAGAAACAACTCCTCCAAGTTTTTCTCAATCCCCACATGTGTGCCATGCATGCTCCCAACCCTCCCCCAAAGTGCAATCAAGAAAAACAAGAACACGGGGCTGAAAAGTACTCACTGGTTTTCCAGGGACCTGAATTTATTTCCCAACAACCACAATTGGCAGCTCATTGAGTTTTAGGGTGGAACTTGGTTATGTGGCCCTGTGCCCCCAGTGCCCAGTGGGGCCTTTCCTGAGAGCCTGATGCCATGGCAGAAAGGACTCCAACACCCCAAAGGACCACTGTAGTCAAATGACACCTCTGTGACGAAAACCCCTAGTCCCCAAAAGCATGCCACTGGGCAGTGAAAGCTTCAGACTTGTTTCTGCCTGGGCTCTATGAGACTCTCAGAAGTCCGAGCCAGCAAGAAGGTTCACCATGTAAGGCCCTTGTTGCCAAGTCCAATGACTGAATTCAATCCCTGGGACCCCACATGGTAGACAAATTGACTCCCACAGGTTGTCCTCTGACTTCTATACCCATGATATGGCATGCACAGCTTCCAATGAGATAAATACACATGCAATATAAAAACTTAACAAATATCATTAATGAAGACAAAACAAAACGGACACTTTAAAGATCCCGGCAGAGCTCACCTTGTACCTTCCTGCCTTTTGTCTTGGGGCCATCATGGGCACCAGTGGCTGCCGCCTTCCTACAAGAGAGAAGAGAGATGTGTTGTTCATCCAGCTGCATGGGCTGTACCTAAAGGCCAGAGCTACCTTCTGCCAGCTGGGGCTGGGCCCCATGTGAGGGCTGCCCCCAGGACAGGCCAAGAGGCAGAGCCTCCAGAGGAAGGCTTCACATTTTCCTCAAACACCACACTGGCAATGGGCTTCCCTCACTCCTGTGTGACTGGGAGCAGAGCACCCCCAGGGCAAGATCCTTGTCTCATCAGGCTGGTGTGACGAAAGCCAGTTAGATGTGAAGGGATGGGACAGAGGATTTGACAAGGCCACACACAGCACAGGGGCTGGAGAGGATGCAGTCAGCAAGGTGGATGATGGAAGGTAAGTGGGAAGAATCCTGGAGCTCTCTGAATGTGTTCCTTTAGCTCCAGTGGTAGGGATGAATGAGGTGGCATGGTGGGTGTTGGGGACTATGACACAGCCTTCTCTGCAAAGGGCCAGCTTTTTAGGCTCTCTGGTCACTGCCATGACCAGCAAATATTCAACTTTGCCATTCTAGTACCAATACAATGGGTAGACCATGTGGCAACAAAACTTCACTGACATGGCAACATTTGGGTTCACACAATGTTCATGAGTCACAAAATAGTTGTACTCTTTAATATCTTCTGTTTTTATATATTTATTTTGTGTACGGCTGTATGGGTTTGTGTGAGTGCAGGTGCTCATGTACCATAGGCTGTGTGTACCACAGTGCTGCACAGAGGTCAGGGGACAACCTCAGTGTAGGCCCTCACCTTCAACCTTCTCATCCTGGGTTGTATATGCCAGGCTAGCTCATCCTCCTACTTCTAGAGACTCTGCTTTGGGCTCCCATCTCTCGGTGGAGTGTACCAGGATTCCAGACACTATTGTATCCAGTTTTGGGTGGCTTCTAGAGCCCAAACTCATGTGTTTGGTCTTGTTCAGTGAGGAAAAAAACCCCTCAGAGAGCGGATCTTACTCCACAGCTCAGGATGGGTCAGGCGCCTCACAGGTTAAGCTGTTTCAGCCGGTTTGGTGTTCTTGCAGAGCACCCAGGTCAGGTGGCTCACAATCACCTGTACCTCCAGTTCCAGAGATCCCAAACCTCTTCCTGACTCACCTACAGGTCAAAAGAAGGGTTGTGGGCTTCTGGTGCTGGCTTCTCCCTGCAGTCTACAGATGGGGGCTCAGTGGAAAGGGAGAAATTGTGTCGGGGCAAATCATATCACGGGTGTGAGCCACAGAGGTGCAGAGCATGTGGCCCTGCAGCTCTACAAAGGGAGGTGCGTCTGTTGTCCCTCAGGGTGCTCAGGCCAGCACATCAGTCACAGAGGCTTCAGCAACACAGCCTCGTCCAGTCCTGTGACCTTTCAGGGCTGGAAGTGAGGTGTAGGAGGCTCCTACCACAAGTCTCTTCTCTTTAGCTTTTAAACATCTGAACTTTTATATGGTGTGTGGTGCTCGTGTGAAGTGACTGACATGCACACAGAGGGCAGAGGGCACCTTAGTACTCAGTTCTCTCCTCTCATATGGGGCCCAGGAATCAAATTGAGGTCACGAGGCTTGGCAGCAAGTACATTTACTGCAGAATCTTTACACCTGCTTGATGTTCACTTGGACTGGAGGTGACAAACAGTGTCCTTTGCTGTACACACTCACACCTGCCTGTGACCCTCGTCTTCCAGACTCTTAAGAAGCAAACACCCTATGCACCTGGAGCTCTCATAGTGAGCTCCAAGAAAGCAATGGCTGAAGGGGACTGCAGCAAGCCTTCAGCAACTGTAGAGCTCCCTGAGGCCTAGGAAAAGGTGTGTACTGGGACTAAATTGTGCCATCATACCATGTCAGGTCACACTCTTACTGTTAAAAAAAAAAAAAAGTTGATGGCAGCACCCAACTTTAATCCCAGCACTTGGGAAGAAGAGGCAGGGGGATCTCTGTGAGTTCAAGGCCAGCCTGGTCTACAGAGCTAGTTCCAGGTCAGCCAGGGCTACACAGATGCCTCAAAAAAAAAAAAAAAAAAAGAAAAAAGTATTTATTTTATGTGTAAAAGTGTTGCATGCATGTGTATATGAGCACCATCATGTTTACTATAATTGTAACTACTGTTACATCAGTGTTAAGTCAAATACAGAAGGCAAAAATAATTAAATCTCAATTACAATACAGCTAATAGAGCATGGGAGGCAAAGAAATGGCCCAGTGCCTAAGAGCAGTGGCTGTTCTTGCAGAAGATCCAGATTCAGTTCCCAGTGCCCACATGGTGGCTCATATCTGCCTCTAACTCCAGTTCCAGGGGCATTGTTCTGGACTTCATGGGAGCTAAGCACACACAAGGTGCACACACATACATTAGGCAAAACACTCAGACACATAAATCAGGAAAATAAAATATATGGTTAATAAACACTGTGATTCAGGAATTTCTTTCTTAAAAGAAATTAGCTTTGGTTATCGTTCCTCTCTGTTGAATGCCTGCCTTCCTCACAGCTCAGCCTCACTGGCTTCTAGGACATCTAGCTCCATGGAGTGTGAGTTGCTCAACACCATAAGCCAAGGTTCTCAAGGCAAGCTGCACCTCCTCTACTACACCTTTAGCATGGTGTCTCTAAGTGCAGAGATCTGGAACAGATCCAAAGCCGAAATGGCTGGGCTACCTTAGCCTTTCCTTTTTGAAAATTTATTATTTATTTTTATGTGCACTTGGTGCTTGGCCTACACATACGTCTGTGTGAGGGTGTCGGATCCTCTGGAAGTGAAATTACAGACAGCTGTGAGCTGCCATGTGGGTACTGGGAACTGAAACTTGGATCCTCTGGAACAGTAGCCAGTGCTCTTAACCACTGAGCCATCAAATCTATTCCTGTCCTCAGTATATCACATAATGTTTTTGTGACAATTAATTTTAAGAAGACCTACAATTACTGTCTTCCCCACAACCTCCTCTATGGTCCAAAACCCACATCTAAGCATCCGTCCTCCCCTCTGTCCGCGCCATCATCAGCTCTTTCTTCTATTTCTCTCCTCCTGGTCTCTGAATAATTCCCACTAAGGAGGAGTTTGAACCTCGCACAGACCTTTGGACTCACACATGTGATGATTGTTCCTTTAATGGCTGTTTTGCCTCTTGTATTAGTAGTAGTCAGGCCTTTTACTCTGTGTGCTGACCCACATCATGCAGAACACTGTCCTCAGTTCTTGGATCCTGCAATATGCTCTCGATTCTAGAATTCTGACTAAGCCTTCCATACCTGAGACAAACTCTGACTACCAGTCCTGGATGAGAAGTCTTACCCTAACTCCATGATGTCCAATCACAGCTCAGAAGCTAAACTTAACCCTGCCCACTGTCCCTTGGATCTCTTTCTCTTCTCCCCTGTCAAATCATTCTTCTATTTCTTAAAAAAAAATTATTTTTTATTGTTTGCTTTTGAGATAGAGGGTCTCTGTGTAGCCCTGGCTGTTCTGGAACTCCAGGACAGCCAGAGCTGTGCTGTTACAGAGAAACCTTGTCTTGAAAAAAAACCAAAAAACTTTATTTGTGTGTGTGTACAGGAGCATGTACATCTGTGTGTGTGCTACAGTATGTGTACAGGAACACAGAAGCCAGAAGGAATACTCAGATCTGGAGCAGCTGTGAGTCCCCAACATGGGTGCTGGGAGATGAGCCCAGTCTGCAGGAGCAGGAGCAGTAAGCGCTCTCAGCCACTGAGCCATCTCAACAGCCCTTCTATTAGTTTTCTTCACACACAGACACGCACATGTATGTAAATGTAAGGCCTTAAAGTCAGCATCCAGCCTCTGCTAGAATTGTGAAGAGTTCTAAATGGGGGTCCAGGAGTGACAGAGCCTGCCTATTTATTTGTCAAGGAAAGAAAGTTGGTGTGAGGCTGGGTGTGGTGTGCAAGCCTTCAATCCCAGAACTCCGGGGGCAGAGGAAGATGGATCTTGTTAGATCTCAAAGACACCTGCGACAAATGACTGACTGAGATGCGTATTTAACATATCAAAGTGGACACTGGCCTCCAAGTTCTCCCAGCAGCTCAACTATCTGTTACAGAGTCATCCTGGCTGCATGCCTAAACCCCCATGTCCTAAATCTCTCTAACCCGAGCTCCCCTTCCCCACAGCTTCTCTTCCATCTATAACTCAGCCATTTTGTCTACTTGGTCTCTTGGTTCCCCTCTCTCTTCTCTTCCTCTCTTGTTCCCCCAATCCCCTTTCTCCACTCATGGTCTGGTTCAGTCTGCTGACCAGGTGCAGTCTGGACCCTTCCAAATGCCTCTCTCTGGCTGTGCTCTCTCTCATAGCTACAATAAACCTCAGGCACACCCAGGAGAAGTCATGTCTTCATTTCATTCAGATTTCTCCGAGTTCGAGGACAGCCTGGGCTACTAAGTGAGACCCTGTCTCAAAGATAAACACGACAAAATAAAAACTGTTTTTTGTTTTTTTTCAAGACAGGGTTTCTCTGTGTAACAGCCCTGACTGTCCTGCACTGGCTTTGTAGACCAGATTGGCCTTGAACTCACTGAGATTTTCCTGCCTCTGCCTGCTGGGATTAAAGTCGTGCACCATCACACCTGGGTTGTTTGTTTTTGAGACAGGATCTCAGGAGGTAACTCAGACTGTCCTTGAACTCTGGATCCTCCCACTTCCACCTCCTGATCCCTGCCTTTGGTGACAGCCATGCTTCACCATACCTGGCTACTGTGGGGTGCAAGAGTTTCTTGACCTTCACTAGAGTACCAGGAGCACCCACCCGCACAGGTGTAAGATTTTTATCAATTTCCAGACATTAAAGCAATTATTTTGTAACTCCCCGACTCTTCCCTGTGCCACAACACTCCTTTCATGAAGTGAGGAAACCTGAATTCTAAGAAGGAGCGATCCAACAACTTCCCAAGCTCACTCTAACAGGGATGCATCCTGAAAATGCTCCGCTGTAGTGAAATGGTCACCGCTGGAGGTGAGGGCTCACGCCTGTAATCCCAGTACTCGGGGAGGTCTGCTGATCTGGAGTTCAAGGCTATTTTCGGTTCAGTGTGTTCAATGCGAGCCTGGGCTACATGAGACCCTGTCTCAAAACCGCACCAGAACAAGCCTCACATAAAAGCCAGGAGCTTGAGCGCGCCCCCAGATGCAAAAGCTAGACACCGTGAGGCTAAGCCACCGGCTGCCAACACCAAAGTCCACGCACAACTCTAGAGCCGGCGTCTGGGACCCCAGCTCCTCAGCACGCACAGAAGCCGCTCAGAGCCCGGGCTTCCAGTCTGGGAGGGATTCGAGCAGTCGCTCTAAGGATCTCCTTTCTCCAGCTCCGCTACCGACTACCCCAGGCTATGGTCCTTGTTTAGCCCTCGGGCGTCCCTAAATTCCGCAGCGCTGTGCCACCAACTCACCCCGCACCCAGCTCCGAAGAGTCCGCCATTCTCCCGCCTTCCGCTCAAAAGCGAGCTTCTCAGGGGCCCGCCGGCTGGGAGGCAGGTAGTCCTGCGCGCAGCTCTGAGACGGGTACGTAGTCGGTACGCAGCGCGTGGGGCGAGCGCCGAGCTCACGTCGGTTGGAATAGGGAGCGGGTGTGGCGGCAAGACGTGTCTCAGAGGCGCCGGCTTCCGGCCCTGCCCCGAGCGCGCTAAAAGCTGCCCGGGAGGGGCATGGCTACCGTAGCGCCCCGCCCCTTTCAGCCCTAGGGCGCTAGGCAACCGAGATACTCACTCCATCCTCCGGCGGCGTCCGCGGCGCGCCTCTGGGTGGGGCGTGGCCTTGTGGCGCCCCGCCTCTCAGTCGTGCTGGCGCCCCGCCCCCTCTGCCACTCCGGAACCCGGAAGTGAGAGCGCGCGGGGGAGCGGCGGGCGAGGCGCGTCGCTTCGGGGCGGGGCGGCCGGGGCAGCGGGCGGGCTGGCGGGCGTCCGGGCGTGGAGCCGGCTGAGGACCGGCAGCGCTCGGCAGCCGATGTCCAGGTGAGTTCCAGCGGCGGCCGTGAGCGGAGACCCAGGCAGGATGTGCATCGGGTTGGTGCTGGGATCCCGGGGCGCGAGGGCGGGACGAGGCCTGGGGGCCGCGGGGACGCTGATGGGGGCGAGGCTGGCGGGCTTGTGGCGGCTTTGAGCGGCAGCTGCGGAGAAGACGTGGCTGAGGTGGCAGTTGCGGGGTCTCAGGAAACGGGGAGGCCAGGGAGATGGAGCCGAGGGGCCTGTGTTAGGGAAAGGGGCGTTTACACTCGCGTTTTGAGCCCTGGGGTGTCGGAGAGGCGCGCCGGGCGCTCAGAGAACGGGACGAGGTCTGTGGCAGCCCGCTATCGGGAGTGGAGCGTGCAAAAGAGTGGGCCTGGTCAGCCACTCAAGGTTCCTCAGAAGGCCTGAGGAGGAGAGAGGAGGAGGAAAGGGAGATGACGGGGTGCAGCCTCTGGAGACTCGCCCCCGCCTTCCCCTCTTGATTCATCTTCTTCCTGACTTCACACCCCGACAGCTGGGTGATCCGCCGGGGCGAGTCCCAGCGCCCTCTGGGTCTGTCTCTCTCTCTCTGCCTTGGAACGTGCATCACTTTCCGCTCAAGAAAGGAGTAGTTAGCTGTATTCTAGGGGGGCTAGGGAAGAGTTTCAGAAGGGAGGGAGCCGGGTAGGGTGGAAGCCACCTTCTCAAGAGAGTTCCGTCCTTGGACTTAAATGGGTAAAAACGACATACAGGAAGTGTGTCCCCGGCAGTGGCTGTGAGCTCAGCTCCAGAGAAACACAGCGCCAGCAAGCCCTCCCTTCTTTTTTGGGGGACCCCTATCCCAAGGCTTCACGGGGAGGCTCTCTCTGCCTCTTTGACTTGGGCACCAGCACTTTCAGACATCTACCTTGCAGCCCTTCAAGTTACATCCCCTTCCCTCCCTGTTTTGTCTAGTCTTTGAGACTCCAGAATCTTAAGGGATGTGTCTAGAAGTGGCTGGAGGTGACATGGACAACTGTAAAGTTGTTGTCACAGGTCTGAGTGCTCCTACTAGGGCCTGGAGCTGCCTGGGTTTGATTGGCATGACTTTTTCCTTTCCTCTCCCCCATTGCCAGGATCCCTATCTGCTATGTGCTTGCAGAAGGGAGGCCAGGTTCAGAGCTCCATTTGGTACAGGAATCTGAATATAAAGAAAGCTTCAGAGATATGACTGCTCTTTTTCACTTCCAGAACGTTCTGGAAGAAGGCTCGTGTTTCTTGCAATGTGGGAGACTGCTTGATTCCTGAGACCCCAGGGAGGACCTAATCTTCCTATTCCATGGCCATGCTGTTTCCTCTGGGCACTCAGAGTATGTGACTGTGTGGGGGTCTCCTGGAAGAAGCAAGTGCCTTGTTTGAGGCCTGGCCTAAGGCAAGATTCTCCGTCTGTTTCTTTCTCTGGATTGGCGTGTGTCAGCCTTTTTCCAGAGCTAACCTCACTTATTAACTTTCGTGTCTCTGGTACACACCCTTTGGTTTTATGCAGCCCCAACTTTTCTGTCTCCTGCCCTGCAATGCTGGGGATGGGACTTAAGAGTCTTGTGCATGCTTGCTGGGTAACTGTTCCACTATGGAACCCCAGCCCCAGCTAGGTCTCCAGTATGTTTCTTGCACAAAGCACAAAGCTCTGACTTTGACCCACTAGTTGGGCAAAATCTTTTGTCAAGTCTACTTGGTATCGTGTGGGTCAGGTGGGGACTCAGGACTCCTTCTGGCTTGACTCCTTTCCTGACAAGGGACCACAAAGTTGTGGCTTCCCTTCCCTCATCTCTCTGGAGTGACATGTGCTGGATGCCTCCAAAATCTAAACGAGCAAGAGCTGGTTGTGCCAAGCGCTTGACTGCTTCCCAAGAGCAGAGCTGAGATCTCCTTGTGCCTCAGAGGGATAACTACTGTCACTTTACATGGAAAGACTGGCATTTCCATCTGGGAGGCCCTCACAGTGACAGGTGGCATGGGTTATCACAGGTGCAGAATTGGGGACACCAAGAGAAGGCTTTAGGATGAGGGTGGTCTATTATGTTTCCTCAGAAGTGGTGGCAGGCCCCAAGCCAAACCTGGAAAGCTGTCCTTTTCAGTTATGTCATAAGCAGAGACCCCATCGCTCTGCTCTTTGGGACACTTGCTATGCCCCCTGCTTTATTTTGTTTCAACAGTCTTTTCAAATTGAGTACCAGGAGAGGGTCCTTGTTCCTGTTTTCACAAAATGGACTCATACAGGTGGTGGCTTTGGAGATAGATCCCTAGGCTTTCTAGAATCAGGAAGCATGGCTCGGAGGCTAGGCTCTTGGCACACACAAGGCCCAGGCATCCCCAGCACCCCAAGAGAGTAAAAAGCTAATAAGTCCTTGTCTATATCCCCAACTCTCTACAATAGCCTCCATCCAAGTTTGGTTGTCAAACTGTCCTGATGTCTGGTGCAGGGTCCTTCTTTGCCCGTGCACCATGTGATACTGTAGTGTTCCCAGCTTGCATCATTACGAGTGTGATGACCACAGATGAAGACAGGTTGTGTCATGTGGAGTAGGCTACATGGAATGGACCCAAGGTGAGAATAGGTCAGTGTGTGAAACCTGGCTACTGCTCTTTCTAGCCTCATTGCATCTCAGGCATCTGCAGGAGTTGGGGGAGAGGTGGGAAGACCTTGGTTACTAGTTTTTGCTGGCTGCTGGTGGGAGGGGGGATCACCCAGAAGGGACCAGGGCAGATGGGCCAGCTGAGGCAGCCTGGCAGGCACAGCAAGGCCATTGTCTCTCTTGTCCTTGTATTACTACTGACCTGGGTTTCTGGAGACTCTGTCCCCATCTGGGAACAAACTGTCGCTTTTCTTGCAAGATTAGCTATAGCAGACTCCATTCTTGGAGGTTGCCCAGTCACCATGGCTCTGATAAGCTGCATTATCTCCTCTATGGGCCCAGGCCCTCAAGATACCCATCCTTTCCCACGTGCATACTTTGAGGTTCTTTTGGTGTGTGTGTGTCCCACTATCTTCTCCTCTGGGTGTTCTTTTTTCCCCTCTCAACAATGATCGTGACATAGCTGCTTTACCTCAGTGGGGGAAGGTTGTCCACTCTCTGGCTCATTTAGCTGATGATCCTCTCTCAGGTGTGGCCCCCATGTCCCACCTGCCAGGCCTTTGTGTCTTTGAGGTCCTTAACCCAGCTGTGCCAGGCAGCCCCTGCCCGGCCCACCATTCAGCCAGGCCCAGGCGTGGCCTCCTCACAGAGCAAGACAGGCCCTTTTCTTCTGCCCTTGTGGTCCCCGGAGGGGCAGAACAAAGGGCCTTGTCTCTGTACTGCTGTCCACTTAGGCTGGAAAGGCCTCCACGATTAGGCATGTTGGAAAAATGCAGGCAATGAGCCGGGGATCTGCTCATTTCCTAGTCAGGGCTCCCTGAGAAGTGATTCAGGGGTTCAGCCTGGAGGGTTGTCCGATGCTGAATAAGCTGGCAGAGCTGACTCATTCTGTGGATCCTGGCTCTGCCGTGTGTCATATGCACATATGTGTGTGTGAGATGGAGTCAAGCTGGAGTTGATTCTGGCAGGCTTGCGTCTGCCACAGACTGGATGGACAACCCACAGGACTTCACTGTCATGAGGTTCTGAAGGCCAGAAGTCCAAGATCAAGTGCGGGCGCGACTGCCTGCATCTGGGGTTGCATGGTAATCTACTCTAGGATCATGGGTGGCCATCTTCCCTCTTTGTCTCCTGCCATCTTCCTCTGAGCTTATCCCTGTGTCCCACTTCCTCTTAGGACACCAGCCACACGATTAAGGTCCACTTTGGGGACCTCGTTTCATTTTAATCGTCATTGGTGGGGAGCTCAGAGTGGCTTCAAGTGCAATCCCAGCAGAAGTGCTGTGGGAGGAAGATCCTGAGTTTGATCCTGGGTTGTATAGCAAGACTTGTCTCAAAAAAGAACAAAAGATAGAAAAAAGTTTTTAAGCATGCTGGGCTTTAGGAATTTAGCACGTGACAAAGGGTGGGGGCATCTCAGCTGGTAGAGAGCTTTGGGGAGACAGATCATTCCCCCATGCTGTGTTCAGTTCCTTCTCTGGAGAATAAACACTTTAAGGAGTGGGTACGCTGATTGGGCATGTCAACCCTGGAAAGCTCCCTTGGAGGGAATTTTCTGGATTTTACCCTCCTATATTCAGGTGAATCCAGAGAGGCAAGGGTTCTGCCTGGAAGGAGCTGGTGGTATCTGGGGAGTTTCTTTTGGTTGCCCAGGCTGACCTTGAATTCCCAGTCCTCTTGCCTAAGCCTCCAACTGCAGGCTGATAGGTACAAGCCACCACACCTGGCTTGCTTGTGGTTTGTGAGGGGCTGTTTTAGTGTTCAGTTTGGAGCTGTGAGTGCTGGGTAAGATGCCAGGTGAAACTTAATAACAGCACAGAATGTGGTACCCTATTGTAGGCACTTCTGTGTCACAGAACAACATCCTAAAGCCACCCCATCACGGACCAGCTATTGTCTCAGATAGAAGCTTTTGGAAGGTTTTAAAAAATCTTTTTTGTGAGGAGGGAGGTTTGGAACCATGCTTAGAACTGGCCCTCAGGAACAGTGACAAGAACAGGAACTGTTTCATCTCTCCAGCTGTGAGTTCACACCTTGGCAGGAGCTGTGAAGGTATCCAGGGGTTGCTTGCTGCTCTTCCAGAGGACCAGAGTTCAGTTCCTAGCACTCACAATCACCTGTAACTCCAGCTGCAGGTAAATCTGAAGTCCTCTTCTACCCTCTGCTGATACTTGCACACACAGACACACATAATTAAAAATAAATCAGCTCCTACAGAGTACTAGGGAGCCAGTCCTTAGAGGTAGGGTTGCTGTGCATCAGCAACAACCCCCCCCCCCCCGCCCTGGTTCCTCCCCATTACACCTCCCAGAGGCAGAGCTACCTCCTCTCATTCTTGGGTGAATGAAGCCAGGAAAGGGCTGAGAGATGACACTGGGGGCTCCTGTCTTTGTCCAAAGGTCACTGGGATTTCCCCAGGCATTCGTTTCCTGGTGAGGATACTAGAGTCCCTAGGCTTGGCTTGGGACAGTGACAAGATCTCACTGTCACATGGAGATGGAGTTTATTAGGGTGGGCATGATTATGGAAAGGAAACGCAAGCCAAAGAACCTGGGGTGCTTGGAGACTTGGTCCTTTTTCCTGGGTGATGATTCTGTGTTGCTCACTGGCTTAGCAGGGAAAGATAGAGAGGTTAGAAGACGGAGTGTTGCTGCGGGTGTCTGGACTCTGTCACTGAGGCAGGTGGTTGTCCCTCCAGGTCACTGTGCTCACACCCCTTTGACAGATCTGTCATGAGCTATGTGGGCATGGGGAGGTGCCAAACTACCATCTCATATACTCCTGAGGCTCCAGGGCACCCCTGAGCTATGTGATGGTCACTCCTGTTAAAGCACACTTCTGTGCCTCTGAGAAGTGATGTTTGGGGACCTGTTGTTGTGTAGAGTGGACTATGCTGTGTGTTATGCGACTTGAGCAGCCTTCCAGCCTTGGCCTGTGAGGAGCCAGTAAAACACATAACTCTCTGTGGTGACATTGGCCTTTGTGGCCAGGCTCAGCCCAGGGGCAACCACTCATATACCTGAGAGACATGCTTTCCACACCACCTGTCCCTGCTGGTCCTAGGGCCCTGGCTTTGCTTGGTGACGTCAGTGCTTGTCCCCATGTGGGTAGGTTTCTTGGGGTTGGGTGGTGGCTCTCACCAAAACTATCCACAAGGCAGGCCATGCAGTGCTGGGTCCCCTGTTAGATCCCTTCTCACAGGTCACAGAGGCTATGCTGGGTCCTGAAGGTGGACAGGTCCCTGTGGACTTTGGAGGAAACTTGATAGGAGTGTTGACTTCATGACATTTGCTGTTGTTATTGTTTGGGTTTTTGTTTTCACTGTTGGAAGCAAACCTGGGTCCCTCATGTGCAAGGATTCTGCCACAGCAGTGAGTCCTCCCCAAATCCATATCCCTAAATTCTCCCACACCTGGAACTTTCTGAGCCACTCACATGGTGCCCCAGATAGATTACTCTTGTGACATCGTGGGATAGTTCCCCATCAAAACAGACATAGTGCAAGATGTTGCAGGGGGTCTCCCTGGGTCTCTGAGGATGGGATGGCTGACCAGTGGATGTCAGGATCCATGTGGAAATGTTTTCATTTATACTTGAGTGGAATCTTCAACAGGATCTTTTTTTTTTTGAGACTCAGGTTGGCCTGGAACTTGCAGTCTTCAGTCATCCTGTCTCAGTTTCCCCCGTG
>CAJQZJ010033560.1:259793-275408 GCA_907164525.1 Lophiomys imhausi | reverse complement strand
TCAGTCATCCTGTCTCAGTTTCCCCCGTGCCGGGGATTACAGGCGTGCCTTACCCTGCTCAGCTCCTTTTGTTTTTTTGTATTTGTAAATGTTGTAAAGTCCTGAAAGGTCCAAAATCTAAACTGCTTGTGGTCCCAGGCATTTCCCACGGGGACTTTTGACCTGTTGGAGTCCAGGGGCCAGTGTCTTCTGAGTGTCCACTTCATTTCCAGCCTGAGGCCCAGACCCACATAGCAGCCTGTGTGAGATGGAGAGTCCTATGGTGTGATGTCACTGGGGGGTTCCTACACAGCAGAGCTGATTCAGACTGCACTGGTAGGCTGGAGAAACCCACTTACAGTCCCTGATGATCCTACCACCCCGGAGCCTGAGATGGCTCCAACCATAGGGCCTTAATCTGATCTTTCCTCCTAGACTGTAAATCAAGTGCCCTTCATTGTAGATTTGGAACCCAGTCACTCTGAGGCAGGAGAGTTAGACACTGTAGGCTCCTTAGAGAGACCCTGTTTCAATAATAAAGGGGGTGAGGGGGTGAGTTTTTTCCTGATCTCCCTGGGGTCTTGCTACTGGAGTAAGACTAGCTGTCACTAACTTTAAGTAGAAGGCAAGATACTGAGCTTTGGTGCCTTCCAGGTGGCCCTGCTACTAGTGCCTAGTGACAGGTGATCTGTGGAATTCCTAGAAAGGTCTACAGAGATATCTGTTCTGGGCATGGGACCCACCTGCTTCCCAGTATCCTTTGCCTGTATTTTGCAGCCTGTGGAGCATAGGAACTGCTCCAGAACCTGGCCACTCACAGGGCCTGTACCTTGCTCCCCACCTTCAGCCAGTGCCTGCCTGCTGGTCATAGGTCTGACCTCTACCATTGTAAGCTCCCCTGACACCTTCAGAGACCACTGCATGGAACTCTGCTCCCCCCCGGACATTCCATCAGTCCCCACAATGTCCCTACCTGACACAAGTGACACTCTAAACCCCTTCCCACATTTGTGAGACCTCAGGATCTGACCATCCCTACTTTGCCTCCTCTCATATCCACACTGTTCATGTCCCTGTTCCCAAACTAGCCCCAGCTGGCCTGTACCCTCACTGCCTCATGTTATCCCTGCCTCCATGCTCTTGTGTGCCTGAGTCCTTCCACTGTGTCCAGCTCTGGCTGCCTCCCTGCCTCCCTGCCTCCCGTCCCCAATGCCCACATGGACATGTAGACTTCTGGGTCTCCCCACTCCCCAGATGCTTGGACCCGTCCTTCTTTGCTGTGGTGGATGGCTGTCCTGACACTGGAGTGTCCAGAACAGTGTCGAGGCCCCTGCTCCATCCATGCCACCAGTAGTGTTCAAACCAAGTAGAAACAGCCAAACTGGTACTGAGCATGTCAGTCCCGTCCAGGGCGCCTAGTGGCTGGGAATGAGCTTTTGCTGTGGTTGAGTGTCATTCACCTCTCTTAGGGCCACATTTTCATGCTAGTCACACAACACCAGAGCCTGTGGACCTTGGAGTGGTGTTCATGGATTGGAAAGAAGGATGTTGGGGACAAACGCCTGTCATCCTAGTGTTGAAGGAAACAACATGGCAGGATCAGGAATTCCAGACCATCCTGGGGTACAGAAACTCTGCCTCAAAGAAGGCAGGTAGAGCAGGGCAGGGATTCAGTTGGTGGAGAGCTTTCCTAGGGCACACAAAGCTCTGAGCTGCATCTCAGCACCACATAAGTACGCTTTGGCAGGGTTTGAAGGTTAGCCTCAGCTGGACAGTGAGTGAGAGGCCAGCCTGCACTACATGAGACCTTGTTGAGAGAGAGAGAGAGAGAGAGAGAGAGACTGCGATAGACGTTACTGGTTTACTGGTTTTTGGGGACACAGACAGTTAGACCCAGTCAAAGAGAGAAGCCATGGGAGTTGGGTGATAGAGTGGGTGGCAGACAGTAACTAAGGTGGCCTGGTCATGATTGGAGGGGTGCTGCCTCCAGGGGACCTGATCCCACAGATGGCAAGAGTGGCCTCCAGAGGGGAGACTGACATTTCTGAGCCCTGTTGTGGAGTAGAGGAGGCTGCAAAGGGGTCTTCTCACCATGTCCAAGCTCGGGAGACAGAAGGCCACAGTGACCTGCATGGCTGGCGGGCAGGACCCTAGAACCACTGCATGTAGAGCACCCCATGTCCTCTCTTGGGCACCTACATGCAGTGCTGGGTTGTCATGAGTGGCCACAAGCCAGGTGCCTTAAAACACAGGAAAAGAATTTTCTGGTTCTGGAGGGCCAAAGTCTCAAACCCTGGTGACTGGTTTCTTCAGAGGCTCCAGTGGGAAGTCCTTCCTGCCTCCTCCAGGATCTGGGACTTGGGTGGCCTGTGGCTCAGGTCAGGTCCCACCAGTCTCCCTCTCAGCCTTCCTCTGAATTGTGTGTTCTTTATTATGTTCTTATTTGACACAGGGTCTTGATGACTAGCTCTACTGGACGGGAACTTCTAGCCCCTCCTGTCTCAGCCTCTCCAGTGTAGGGTCACTCTTGGGTCTGTAGCTCAGTGGTAGAGTGTTTGTCCAGTGTGTGTGTGGTCCTGGGTTCCATTCCCAGTGCAGGAAAACAAACAAAAAAACAAACAAACCCAAACTCAAGTGCTGTGAACCACAGGAGTGTGCCACACTTATGCCAGCCTTATGTCTTGTAAGAGTGCCACACATTGCATTTAGGCCTCTTCTAACTTTCTATGATTATTTTCTCAACCCCTGGCTTCTGTCAAGGCCCTCTTCACAAGTAGCTTCACACTTCAAAGCTCCCAGTGGGTGTGGATCTCAGGGATCAGCATCACCACCTGCCAGCCTGGCCAATGGCACCATGCTGCTGCCTTACACTGAGAGCTCTGGCTGGAAGTTGCAGACCCCTGCATTTTCCCCAGCCTTGTGGCCCTTGGGCTTCCTGGAATGTAGTTCCTCAGCAGTGCCTGAGCCGCTAGACACGTACAGTTCTCCTGGTATTCCATGTTAGACTTTGGTTGGAGTCTAATCAACCCATGACGCCTTCCTAGGGCCACCTACACTTTTTTTTTTTCTTTGCAATCTATTTGGAATAGAAAGCAGGGCCTTCATGGTAGGCAAGTGCTGCAGAACTAGGTCTGGCCCAACAGCCCCTCACTGGGGGATTCTAGGCAGGGTTCCACCCCTGAGACACACCCCCAGCCCCTCACTGAGAGATTCTAGGCAGGGCTCCACCCCTGAGACACGCCCCCAGCACAGTCCACCTGCAGGAGGGAATTCCTCCTGTGAGCTCCTATTTATATTCCACACTGGAACATTCATCCTAGCAGCTGAGCTGTGAGGTGTTCTTTTAACTCCTAACTGGCCTTTGCATTGGGATCATCTTATATCTGGGATGGGGTAAGGCCTGTCCTGAGGCTCCTCCAGCTCTGATATCTTCTGCAACTGTCTGATCAGCTGGTTTCAGTCCATTAGCACATTTTGAATCCTTCCAAATAGTAATTAGGTGATGGGTGTGTTGTACATGCTAGTGAGTGAGGCTCTAGTGGGTGAGGCAGGAGGATGGGCTTTTCCAGGCCAGCCTGATCTATATAGTCAGGCCCTGTCTTGTGGGTGGAGAGAGTGCACTTACATACAAATACAAAAAGAAACTGAGGGCCACAGGGAACAGGGAGGGACCATGGGTTGTGTAGGATCCCCCCCACCTTTCAGCCCATCCTGTCCTAAGGCCAGACTTCTCCTTTTAGCCGGGGAATGATTTCACCCGCTAAACACGTGGCTTCAAATTATGGCCTTATTTAAACGAGTCGGCTGCCCTGCTCTTTGTGGGGCCCCACTCTGCCTCCTCTGGTGAATTCCAGAGTAGCTGCCAGAATGCGGCTCCAAGCCCAGCTCTTTTACACAGGAGGCTTGGCATACAGAGCTTAAAGACTGGCTGCCCATGTTCAGCCTGCATTCCCGCCCTGGGGCCTCTTGTTATCCTTGCTTGGGTCAAGAGTTGGTGTCTTCTTGCAGTCAGGAGTGCTGCTAAAGGCTTGGTTGTGTGAATGCAGAATGTGTGTGTTGAATTCATGTGCTGCATATGTGTGCAGGTGTTCCTACATGTGGAGTCCAGAGCAGGCTGTCCTTACTCTATCTCTACCCCTCCACTCTGTTCTTTTGAGACAGGATGTCTTCTTGACCAGACTTGCTGTTGGGTGAGGGTGGCTAGCCGTTGAGCCCTCAGGTTCTTCCTGTGTCTGTACCACAAAATACGGGGACACCACATGCCACCAGGCCTGAGTTTGTTTGTTTTGTTTTGTTTTACTGTGTAGCTCCGGCTGGCCTAAAACTCATTACCTACACCAGGCTGACCTCATCCACTTGCTCTGCCTCCAGTGTGTTGGGATTCAAGGTATGCCTAGCTTTCTTACATGGGTTCTGGGGATTCAAACTTGAGTCTTCATCGTAGGGTAGTGACGTCCTTGGCGTCGAAGCCATGTCCCCAGCTCTCCTTCAGGCTTTAGGAGGAATGCCAGCCCAGCTGTGCTTGTCACACTGGGGAAGCGAAAGCAGAAGGTTATGTGTTCTGGAACAGCCTTGGCTGCAGAGTGAGACCTCGTCCTCACTTACTGTGTACGGACTGGGGTTAGCAGAGACGTGGTGTGCTGAAAGCACGCACGCACACACACACACACACACACACACGCACATGCACACATGCACGCACACGCGCACACACACACACACACACACACACACACACACACACCATCTACTTTGAGGACCTTTTCACATCTCTTAAGGGAATCCTGAACTATAGGTTACTCCCTCCCCAACCCAGGACAGCCACTGTTGTCACATATGTACCATCTGCTATGGAGTGGCCTGTGTGGGCTTTCTCATTGATGACTCCTGTGCCACATGTCCTCTCTATGTGGCTGCCTGCCCTTAGCATCCTAGCTATTTTTTAAGGCAGACTTTCAACATATACTTCAGATTGGCCTCAAACTGGTGGCAATCCTCCTGTTTCAGCCTCCATAATGCTAGGATCCCAGTGTGAGCTGGGATGGTGTACACTATTGCATGGAGCTGAGCCCCATTTCCTTTTTGTGATTGCGTAGTATTCTCTTGAGTGGAAGGTCCACATTCTACTACCCAGTGATCTGGCCCTGGCCATTTTGTTTCTGAGAACTCCCCTCAGATGATCTACCAGGTTGATTTGATTTGGTTATAAAAGGATTGAGGGGTGTGTGTGTGTGTGTGTGTGTGTGTGTGTGTGTGTGTATGTGCACTCATATGTGGATGATGGCGTATATGTGTGTAGAAGCCAGATGAAAATGGCAACTGTCTTCCTCAGTGTGCTTTACCTTAGTTTTTGAGGCAGGTCCCTGGCAGCACTGGAGGCTAGACAGTTGGCTAGAAAGGCTGGCCAGTGAACCTGGGCCTGTCCTGTCCCCACTTCCCCAGCACTGGAGGCTAGACAGTTGGCTAGATAGGCTGGCCAGTGAACCTGGGCCTGTCCTGTCCCCACTTCCCCAGCACCGGGGTTTGAAGTACATACTACCGCGCTTGGCTTTGACTTTGGGTGTTTGTTTGGTTTTTCGAAGCAGGGTTTGTTTCTCTGTGTAGCTCTCTGGCTGTCCTGGAACTGGATCTGTAGACCAGGTGGCCTCAAAGTCAGACGTCTTCCTGCCTCTGCCTCCTGAGTGCTGGGATTAAAGACGTGTGCACCACCGCCTGGATCCATGCTTGGCTTTCTATGTGAATTCTGAGGATCCACACTCAGGACTTGAGGATCCACACTAGGAGCTTTGCCCGCTGAGTCATCTCCCCCACCCCAGGGAACTGCTTTGAATAAGCCTTTTAGGGACTGCTCCTGGCAGCTTGGGGCTTTCTTCCTCCCCACCCCAGCCGCTTACAGTGTGTGCATTTGCATGGTACATGTTGGAGGTGGTATGAGAGCTTAGTACTTGAAGCCAGAGCAAGCACACTAGCTTTGCAGCGTTTAAGAAGGGAGAGGCAAGCGTGGTAGTACCTGTTTATGATCCCAGCACTTCCAAGGCTGGAGCAGACTGTACAATTCCAAGCCAGCTTGGGCTACACAGTAAAATTCTTGTCTTAAAAAGAGAGAACACCAGGCACAGTGGTCACACTTGTAGTCCTGAGGCAGGACCATTTCCTCTGAGTTCATGGCCAGTGTGCACCACAGAATATGACTCTTGAGATAAATTGAAAATAAAGTAAGACAGAATATAGTTTCTCATGACCTCTTGTGCCTAGCACTGCCCATGCCTGCCATGTGAGCAAGCTGTGTGTCCTCCACAGGGGCTATAGGCAGGTCGCGGCTCCACGGTCCCGTGTGTGCACTCTGCCCAGGCACACCAGGTTATCAAGGTATGGGTTTCACATCCACTTAAGACAGGATGTTAGGCCACAGCCTCATGAGCTTCCAGGTCCCAGACTCTGAGCAGTTCATGAGGAAGGTGTTCCGGAAGCTGCAGAAAGCCAACAAGTCCCCCTGAGAGAAATGTCATGAAGCTATAATTCTCAAAGCCGTGACTCAGCAGGAAAGCCCCTGCCTGAGGTCCCTCACTGTAGGCCTGGATCTCTCCTTTAGTGTGTCTTTGTGCCTCTATGTCTGTGTGTGTGTAGGGTTTTTTTGGGTTGTTTTGGAAGCACGATCTCACTGGTTTTAAAACCCTAGGCTCAAGCAGACCCCCTCCGACCCCCTCCGTGCACCGGTGGGCAGGTCTCTGGTTGGAAGGTGGGTGCGCTGCTCCTTTCAGGCAGGCTTCCTGTCATCATCAGGGTGCTCCTGGGGAGGTGGCTACTTGCTGAGGACTCCCTAGACAGGTCCTATGGGAGGGATTTTTCCGGAAGCAGGCAGTCTGACATGGGAAGCGGTGGCTGTCAAAGGAACAGAATCACCTTACCTGATGTTAGCTGACTTCCTTGTCCTCTTCTGCCCACAAGCCTGGCAGGGCAGCAAGCATCTTGAGCAAGAAGCCTTATCAGTTTCCTTCCGGTTTGGGATGGGGTTGCTGAGCTGGCTCTGTTAACTGTCCCCATGAGCCTCCTCCTTGTCTCTGAGGGGACAGTTTCTGAAGCAAGGGCTCTGGTCACAGATGGCTCCAGCCTGGATCTGTAACATGTTCATAGGGGCTCAGTCAAGGAGCTTTTGGCTGGACACATGGCAGTGCCCCAGTGACTAGACAGCCCCCATCAACAGTTCCTGCTGGCTTTTCCCAGTCCCTGCTAGGGAGCAGTGGGTAGGCACCAGTGTGACCTCTAGGCAGCCTTGTCCAGAGCTCCTGGCCCATGTAGTTGACATGTACCTTGGGATCACCCTCCACCCCCCAGAACACATACCCTAGAAGGGCTAGTTTTCTGTGATCCTGGCTGTGGGCATGTTTGTGTGGTGTTGGTCATGGTCCCAAGGGTAGGTGTAGGTAGACTCGATGTGAAGCTGTGGAGGGGCTTGTGTGAGGGTGTGTTTGTATGAGCTTGTGTGCACAGGGCATGTGTATTCATGTGTGTACTCACATGCATGTGTTTGTGCAGATGTGCCCACATGAGCATGTAGAGACCCTATGGGCACGTGTGGGTCCACAAGCAGTGTGCAGTCAAGTGTCATTGGCAGGTGTTCTTTAAATGCACATCCTTAGTCTTTATCATTTTTTGAATGTCACGAAGCAGACTAGCCCAGCCACCCGTCGCTAGGCCACAAGGTGTTGCATTGTGTAGGACCACTTGTATCTGCAGGTCATCTTTCCCTGAAAATCCACATGCAGTGAATGACTTATGGGCACTTGTGACTGAATAGGTGTAGAATTTCAGTTCAAGTCCTTGTGTTCCTCACACAAACTATCCTTGCCCTCTGGAACATCCTATCATTGACTTTCAGAGTGACCTGAACTGCCAGGTGAGCATGGCTTTGGGCCTCACCCTCGAGCCCCTGCTGCGGGCACAGACTCACAGCCCTGTCCTTGCTGAATGAACAGGGTCTCTCTAGCTATAGCCCAGGCTGACCTAGATAGAACTGGGGATCCTTTTGCCTCAGCTTCCCAATGGCTGGAGCAATAGATTTGTTTGTTTGGTTGGTTGGTTTTTTGAGACAGGGTTTCTCTGTGTAGCCCTGGCTGTCCTGGACTCACTTTGTAGACCAGTCTGGCCTTGAACTCACAGAGATTCTCCTGCCTCTGCCTCCCAAGTGCTAGATAGTAGGATTAAAAGCTTGTGCCACCAATGCCTGTCAATTACAGACAGCTGTGAACTGCCATGTGGGTTCTGGGATTTGAACCCGGGTCCTTTGGAAGAGCAGCCAGTGCTGTTAACTGCTGAGCCATCTCTCCAGACCCCCAAGCCTGGCTTTTATTATTCAGTCAGTGGGGGTTTGTTTTGTTTTCCATTTTGTTGTTGTTATGTGTGTGTTATTGTCCTGTGAGGAGGTCACAGGACACCTTGTAGGAGTATGTTCTCTGCTTCAAGCAGGGGGGTAGGTCCTGAAGATTCAGTTCATGTTGTCAGGCTTGGCGAGCACTGTCTCCTGCAGAACCATCCAGCCTGTGGTCCAGGCTGTCCTTAAGGTTACATCACCCAATTCTCAGTCTATAAAGGTGTGATTGCATCACAGGAAGCTTTGTGTTGCATTCACAGGTTGTGGTATGAGCCTGCTGCTGTGACTAAGGTCAGAGGCACATGGGTGTCCTGACCCTCCTATTCATACCACCCGAAGCAGCCAGCAGCCAGCTTCCTGCCTGGCCATCTGTGTTTTAGAGAATCCTCTAGATGGAATACACAGTCTGAGTGCTTCCTTTTTATTGAAATCGTGTAAAACTCACCAGTTGAAAGCGGTCAGGTCCTAGGCGGGTCGTGGTTCAGTGTGGTGTAAACCCTCATAGCTGTCCATTCCAGAACCTGCCCATAGTCCCGAAGACCCGGCACCAGCCTCTGTTCTGCTTCCTGCTTCTGTGGATTGGCTTGTTCTGGACATTTCACGTCAGTGGGGTCACACACTCGGTATCAGTGTCAGGATGTCTATTTCTTGGTTTTTGTCACGCAGACTAGGCTGGCCTCAAACTTCCTATGTAACCAAGGATGTCCTTGAACTCCTGATCCTCCTGCTTGCACTGCCCCAGTGCTGGGGTGATGGATGCACCCGTCTCCAGGCTACACTTTGGGGGAGGAACCCTAGGACTCCACATGCTAGTAGTCACTCCGCCAAGTGAGCAGTAGCTACATCGTGCTTCCTGGCTTCACCTGTGGTTCGCTGTGTTTTAACCAGTGCAAATTCCTGTTCACAGCTGAGTGGTCTTCAGCCACTGTTGGCTGGACCATGCTTTACTTACCCATTCATCCATCTGTGAGCATTTGGTGTGTTTCTGCCTTTTAATGCAAGCCACACTGTCTGCATTCATGTACTGGCATTTGAGTTCCTGAGCTTTTGGGTCTAGTAGAGCAGAATTGCCAGTTCTGTGTGTTCTGTTTGAGGGCCAGTGTTTTTCCAGTTCAGTGGTCCATCTTAGTATAAGAGAGTGACTCCTTTTGTGTCTGTGCTGCGTGAAGTTGTTCATCCTCTGGCTGTGGGTAATGTGGTAGTTTCTAGTTCAGGGCTGTCAGGAAGGAACACACTGCTGGGAATGTTCACCTGCCTCCACTTTGTCTCCCTAGAGAGATCCGTGGGGTGGGAATGCCTGGGATCTGCTGGATTAATGATTAACATTGAAACCAACTTCCAGGCCAGTGGGATGGCTCAGGAGCCAAAGGTGCTTGCTGCTAAATCCAGTGGCCTGAGTTCAATCACCAGAACTCACATCGTGGAAGGAGAGAAGTGACAGGTGCAAGTTGTCCTCTGACATGCACATGTGGATCATGGCATACGCAACAGGGAAAGAAACACGTGTCCCAGGGCCTGTGGTGCACAGCTGTGACCCTAGCACTCAGGAGGCAGAGTCAGGAGGATTGCCACAAGACCTAGGCCAGCCAGGCTACAGTGTGAGACTGTGTGAAAGTACAAAGACAAAAAGCAGAACCAGAGCAGGGCCAGCACTCGGGAGGCAGACGCAGGTCTGTGAATTGAGCCAGTCTAGTCTACATATGGATTCCCAAGTACCCAGGGCCTCATAGTAAGACCCGATCTGAAAAGACAGGCCAAAAACAGAGCAACAACAAAAGTGTGTGCACAGAGTCAACCAGTTACACAATATGTGCATGTCCCTATGTGCACATGTGACTTCGTGTGCATGCGTGTGTTTGTATGTTTATGCTTGAACTCACTCTTCCTGTGGCACAACCAGGGCGACACAGGGGGATAGTGTCCTGAGTGCGTTTGTGTGTGTGTTGACTCTTGAGCACGCTCTTGCCGTGGTACACGGCATCGGAGGTCCGAGGACTTTTGGGAATCAGTTTACTCTCCTTCCTTTCTTGTTTTTTGTTTGTTTTGATTTTTTGAGACAGGGTCTCATGTAAGCTTGCCTTCAACTTGGTATGTATCTGAGGCTGGCTTTGAACTCAGAATCCTCCAGCCTCTGCCTTCCAAATGCTACAGTGACAATTGTGTGCTACCCCACTCAACCTCTGGCTTGTTTCTGAGGCACGGACTCCCATTTCTGCAGTGCTGTGCTGAGTACCCCAGGCCAGCTGGGCCTTGAGCTTCTTTGTAACTCCCCTCCTGTTTCACTGTGAGACTCTGAACTACAGATGTGTGCCGCCACATCTGGCTCTCTATATAGGCTCCAGGGATCCAACCCAGTGTACCGGCAGGTCCTTCTGCCTTCAGGGTCATCAGCTGTTGGTCCTGAAGACAGTAAGCCTTATCTAGATGTCTTTAATTTTTTTAATTTTTGTTTCATTTAACGTGTATGGGTGTTTTGCCTGCAAATATGTTCTCTGCACCGCTGAATGCCTTTGGTAGTTAGAACATTTAGAAATGGAAGCCGCAGAGCTGGCTCAGCCATTAAAAGCACTGGCTGCTCTTCCAAAGAACCAGGTTCAGTTCCCGGCGCCCACAACCATCTGCAGCTGCAGCTCCATGGGATGGGTCCAGGGATCCAGTGGCCTCTTGTGACCCCTTTGGGCATTAGGCATGCAGGGTATCTACTTGTGATTTGCACATGTGAGGTTTTCTGCAGATTGTGGATTTGGCTGTGGGTGTGTTTGGGGCTTTGTCTGCTTGAGTGTTTGTTTCCTGCTATTTTGAAACACTGGGTGCTGAAGGTCTTTAGGCTTGTGCTGCAAAGTCAGAGGCCAGTGACTGTCTGCAAGGGACTGTAGGTAAATATTGCAGCCGTGTCCACCCTCGGTCTCTGATTGCACACTCCAGCCCTCCTCCCTTTTTTGGTTTGAGACAGAGTCAAGCTGAGTTACCCAGGCTGGCCTTTAATTCATCCTGCCTCAGCCTCCCCAGTAGCTGGGATGGTAGGTGGGTGCTGCCAGCTAGGTGTACCTGTATGCGTTGAACCAAATATTTTTGGTGCCTCAAGAATGCCAGGCAAGTTCCTTACCACTGAGCTGCACCTCAGCCTGAAGTGATCCAGATTCCTCCAAAAGATATGTTCTTCCACCGGCTGGCTGGAAGGGAAGAGAGGGCTCCTTAGTAATGAGGGAAAAGACTTGAAAGTGAAGCTTGTGTCTTGTCTGCCTTGAGCATTTCCAGGGTGCTTGTGGGAACTGTCGCTGTTACTGCGTCACTGGGAGCTTCTTTCAGCTTCGTTCCTCCTGACATTCATGGCTCAAGATCCCTGAGGTGACATCATCCCTCAGCTGCTGGTCCAGCCCTGTAGGCTTGCAGTGCCACCGAGTCACACTTCTGCAGTCAGATGCCAGCAAACGTCTTTTCAGCCCTTGGTCTTTCTTGTGACCACTCTTTTTTGGTATTTTAGCAAAAGCAGCCACACACAGTATTTCTGCCTTGGAATAAAACTTCATTTAGAAAAACAGGCAATGAGACTACCACACCCTCCTTTTACTGGCCAGTCTCATGAACGAAGTCCTCTTCATCCTTCAGAGCCCTTTTTGACGTCACCACTCCTTTTAAGGCTTCTCATCTCCCTGAGATAATTTCACTGTCTTTCATTTACTGTTGGGGTTGCCGAGCCTTTGAGCAAAGGCCTCATTTGTCTTCAGTTGGGCTCATGCACTTGACCCACACTGGTTTGTGCCTCTTACTGCAAGATACCACAGAGGCTATTACCAGCATCAACTCATATTCTTTGTTCTTGAAGCCTTCAGAAGTAAATGTATTTTATTAAAGATTATTTTTCAGGGTTGGGGCGTGGCTCAGCTGTATGTAGAGCCTGTGCCTAGAATCCCCCAGTGAGGAGCTGGGGGTGTGGCTCAGGGGTGGAGCTCTTCCTAGAATCCCCCAGTGAGGAGCTGGGGGCGTGGCTCAGGGGTGGAGCCCTGCCTAGAATCCCCCAGTGAGGAGCTGGGGGCGTGGCTCAGGGGTGGAGCCCTGCCTAGAATCCCCCAGTGAGGGGCTGGGGGCGTCGCTCAGGGGTGGAGCTCTGCCTCGAATCCCCCAGTGAGGAGCTGGGGGTGTGGCTCAGGGGTGGAGCCCCTGCCGAGGGGCTGAGGGCATGCATGGCTTGGGTAGAGCTGCTTCCTAAAATTCCCTTCCCCCCAGGTGTTGTGTCTTGGCTCGGGTAAAGCTCCTGCTTTATCTGCTGAAGACCCTTGATTCCATCATGCTTGCCAAAAAGAAAAGAATGTAAATGGAGGCACTTGGTTCCTCACTGAAGACCAGCTAGTTGTTTCTGGTCTGAGCTGCCTTGGTGGGTTCTGCTGTGGGTCTGGCACTGTGTGTGCCAGTGGTCACCAGGCTAAACCCTGCCTCCCTTCCAGTTGCAGGAGGTGGGCACCTGCCTATGAGGCATGCTGAGGCCGGGAGGCCGGCAGGATGAGTGCGCAAGAGGCTGGCAGCTCGGGCCGTCGGCAGCAGGCCACCTACCACCTGCACATCTACCCGCAGCTGTCCAGTACTGGGAGCCAGGCCTCATGCCGTGTGACCGCCACCAAGGACAGCTCAACAACAGACGTCATCCGAGATGCAGTGGCCAGCCTGCACCTAGATGGCTCGAAGCGCTATGTGCTGGTGGAAGTGAAGGAGTCAGGCGGGGAGGAGTGGGTGCTGGACGCCAGCGACTCCCCTGTGCACCGTGTGCTGCTATGGCCGCGGCGCGCTCAGGACGAGCACCCGCAGGAGGATGGCTACTACTTTGTGCTGCAGGAACGCAATGCCGACGGCAGCATTCAGTACCTGCACATGCAGCTGCTGGCCCAGCCCACAGCCGCACGGCGCCTCGTGGAGCGTGGGCTGTTGCCGAGACCTCAGGCTGACTTTGACGACCTGTGCAACCTGCCAGAGCTGACCGAAGCCAACCTGCTGCAGAACCTGAAGCTGCGCTTCATGCAGCACAAGATCTACACATATGCGGGCAGCATCCTGGTGGCCATCAACCCCTTCAAGTTCCTGCCCATCTACAACCCCAAGTACGTGAAGATGTATGAGAACCAGCAACTGGGGAAGCTGGAGCCGCATGTGTTCGCACTGGCTGACGTGGCCTACTACACCATGCTACGCAAGCGTGTGAACCAGTGCATTGTCATCTCTGGCGAGAGTGGCTCTGGCAAGACACAGAGCACCAACTTCCTCATCCACTGCCTCACAGCACTCAGCCAGAAGGGCTATGCCAGTGGCGTCGAGAGGACCATCCTGGGCGCAGGGCCCGTGCTGGAGGTGAGCATCCAGGCCTGGAGGCAAAGGGCAGGGGATGCTCGGGGTCTTCCCAGCACTCACTGAGCATGTGCGAGGCCGGTCTCCATCCCAGAAAGCACTGAACTTGCACACCACCCTGAAACCGTACTTTTTAATTATTAAACACTTATTTATTAATAACTATATTCACTTATAACAAATACACTTAATTACTATTCCTATAAATTCCTACAACCCCTAAGAATGCCTACAACCCCTATAAATTCCTACAACCCCTAAGACCTAACCACCAAACCTATTGATAACTATTACAACTATTTTCTTAAGGATACAGTCTCTGGGGCAGGTCCTCAGTCGCCAGGAACACAGTCTCTGGGGTAGACCCTTTAATGCAATTAGCAGTCCTTTTTCTGGAATATCTCAGACGCAGGTTTGTCAGGGTAAATTGGCTATCGAAGTCTCACCTTAAATAAGGCTTGAGTCATTCTTCTCTCTGGGAGACCTCAGCGTCTGTAGGCCAACTTATTTCCTTCGTATCAGCAACTCTGCTGCTCTGCCTCAGTCTTTAAAGCTGGCCACAGTTCTGTTCAGGCCACTGTTTGGACAGGTCAAACCCCTCTAGGCAAAAGCTGAACCACAGGGTTTAGTCCTTGGCCTTTTGCTGTCTTGCTGAGGCTTTCTCTGCTCACCAGCTTCTTTCTGCCTCAGGGAGATCCGGCCATCAGTTCACCAGCACTTTCTTCAGCAGGACTCGCTAGCATCGGAGCTCTCTAATATTGGGGCCCTTAGCAAGCAGCTCCAGGCTCATCCACTTGTCCTTAAATAGGATCGCTCCTTGTTCCACCTGCTTCAGCTTAATTTGGGCTCTGCCCACTTAGTTGAAAACAATGCCAGGCCATAAAGTCTTTGCTTGTTTCACCTGGCTTCAACCTTGTTTTTCAGTCGTTTCATGTGACTTCATCCATAAGCTGATAAGCTAATTGCTCACAGCCAAGTTGATCTTCATGCCCCGGATTAAGAGACTGTATCAGAAACCTAGATATTTACTAAATCTAATTTATATTAATCTAACTCCCTACACCACCCTGATTCCACACCTACCACCACACACAGAGAAAGTACACACACATGTCCAATCTTTGGCGGGTGGGGTTCGGTGAGGCAGGGCAACAGGCTTAGGGTTGGCTCTTTAGAGCCATTCTGAGTGTCTGGGGTGTTGAGGCTGCCTCCAGCAGTCCAGGCCCTGGGGTGGCTTGGAAGAGGATGGGGCCTGGGATGTGAGAGGGAGGAGTCTCGGGCTGTGCATTTTATCTGGAGACACTTACAGAAGTAGTCTGCTTGCCCTCGGGGGAGGTTGTGTCTGCAGGCGCAGCCAGGCCAGCCCTCAAGTGAGAGCACCCAGAATAGGAGAGGAGAGCAGCAAGGTTCCCATGTCTTTGGCTTTCACTTGCCCTCTTGGTCCTGGGCGGACAGGTTAGTATTGAACATCACAGAACACTTCAGCAGCAGCAAGGAAATAGCGCCACAGCATAATGGAGTAGACCATCCCAGACCCCACAGCTTATGTCTGCTGCCCAGGGTCCCCAGGAACCATATTCCTTGGGAGAACCACTGATATGTCATGGTGGGCAAGCCTTCTGGGCATAGATGACAGAAGGAGTGAGGGAGTGAGCCCAGCTCTGGGTATTTTAGAGTGAGTTGTCAGCACGTCTCCCACCGTAGTACAGCTAGGTCAGGGTGACTTTGGGCTCGGGGTCTGTAGCTTTGGAGTTGGGGTCCCATGCTCTGCTCTTTTTCTCTCTGTCTTTTTTAGTGGTAATCTTTTTCTTTTTTCTTTTCTATGTGGGTTTTCATTCACATGCATGTGTGTGTGTGTGCGCGCACACGCGCGCGTGTGTTTGTGTGTGTGTGTGTGTGTGTGTGTGTGTGTGTGTGTGTGTGTGTGT
>CAJQZJ010033560.1:231584-245295 GCA_907164525.1 Lophiomys imhausi | reverse complement strand
AACCTGGGAGGAGAGGGTTTACATCGTTACACTTCCCACCTCACAGTCTGTCATCCAGCGAGGTCAGGGCAGGACCCTGGAGGCAGGAGCTGATGCAAAGCCGTGGAGGGGTGCTGCTTACTGACTTGTTCCCCATGGCTTGCTCAGCCTGCTTTTTTAGAGAACCTAGGACACCAGCCTGGGGATGGGCTGGGTTCTCCCCTATTTACCAATTATGAAAATGCCCCACGGGCTAATCTGATGTTGGCATTTTCTCAGTTGAGGTTTCCTTTTCCCAAATAACTAGCATGTGCCAAGATGACATAAAAGTCTTGAGGACACATGCCATGCTTCTGTTTTGTTTAATGGTGCTGTATTAAATAAATGTAGCTATCAATCTATGATCCCCCTCCAGCTCAGCCTCCTGAGTGCTAGGATCACAGGCCTTTGCCACCATGTCTGACTCTATACATGGCAATGTATAATAAACCCTTTAATTTGTAGCTGATGCTGGCTGTGGTGGCTTGCACCTGTTATCCGAATTTCAGAGGGAGCTGAGGTAGAATCATTTGAGCCCAGGAGTTTGGGGCAAGCCTGAGCTACAGTGTTTAGACTGTATGAAACAGTCACGATGCCCGTAGAGGGGTTTGTTGTTTCAAAATTCTAAATTTTCTTTGTTTTACACTTTTGCTTGTCTTTGAGCAATGGCCTGGTGTAGCCAAAGCTGGCCTCTAATATAGTGTGCAGCTGAGGGTGACCTTGAACCCCTGGTCCTCCTGCCTCCACCTCCCAAGTGCTGAGAGGACAGGTGTGCCCTGTAAAAGAAAATTTTTACTTATATATTTATTAATACTTAACAAATACCTATAAAGTTCCTAAATCCTAAAACCCAAACCCTAATTCTAAAACCTATAATCTAACTAAAAATATCTTAATGCCTAAAATACTCATATCTATAAAAAACAAACACTTAACACTAACTTAAGTTTTTTTTTTTTTTGGTTTTTCGAGACAGGGTTTCTCTGTTTAACAGCTCTGGCTGTCCTGGACTCGCTTTGTAGACCAGGCTGGCCTCAAACTCGCAAAGATCCACCTGCCTCTGCCTCCCAAGTGCTGGGATTAAAGGCGTGCGCCACCACCGCCCGGCTAACACTAACTTAAGTTTCTTAAAAGGATATTAGTTTTCTCAGGTTATTTTTTGACGTGCATCCTTACAGGTGGCTGGTTTCCACCAAGTCTTTCAGTCTTAAAGTCTGTGAGTCTTATTCGTCAGAACTTAAAGCCAGTTTATAAATTTGATCTGTTTCGACCATTGAAAGTGGGGCGGGCTTTTAATCAGCCAAGAATTGCCTCTACGGTCCTAGGGCCCAATTGTTTGTAAGATGGAAAGTTTCTTGGGCTCACTGTTCAGATGCTCTGGGAGTCCAAGGACTGCACTCTGGTGTTTTGGCCGTTCACATGCTGTGAGGCCAGCATTCTGGAGCGCCAGGGAGGGTCTGCCTTTACTTTCTCCACTAGCGTGGATTCCTGGAAGATCAGCACAAAAACAGTGATGAGCAGCGGAGCATGAGCTTTCCACATGTATTGGCAGAGGAAGGTGGGCTGAGGCCTCGTGGCCTCCGATTTAAATCCCTTGTGTCGTAATGATTTCGGCTGTGAATTCCGGCATTTTGTTGCCATAGATCCTGGCGGCCTTTCCAAGGCACGCCTCCACAACAGTGCCTCTGTGGTCCGATGATCATCTGCTCTTGGTAGGCTTTCAGGGCATGCCCTTCAACTTTAATCACATCCCGATGTAACTGGATCCACCCATACCTTTTATCTGAGAAGCTAAGCTTCCAAAATCCCTATGCTACTAGATTCCATATTAACTTGACCAATCCTAGCATTTCGAGGCCCTGCATTCTAGTGCACAACCGCATACACCTGTGGCAGGGTCCTGTGCTAGGTGAGCCCTCAGCCCCTGACCTGTATGTAGCCCAGGAGGCCACGGATTCTGTTAAAGCATTGGCAAGGCAAGTGTGACTGGGAGATGACTGAGTTGTGGAAGTGACTGGGTTCCCATCTTAAGCGTCCGCACAAAAAGTTGTTGTAGGGCATTTGGTCACGGGAGAGCCAGTCATACATGCTTGGCTTGGGAACAGGAGAGGTGCCAGCTGTAAGGACACTGCAGACAGTGGGCAGGCACTTGTCATTATGGGGCTCGTACGTAGTCCAGTTGGTAAAATAGCTGGCAGCAGGTGTGAGGGCCTGGGACCATCACAGCACCCTCATCAGGAGCTGGTGTGGTAGAAGTTACACCTATTTAGTGAATTGGTAGACCGTTCAGATCAGCATCTGTAAGCACATAAGGAGGAGCTTGACGTTCCCTTAACCTGCTGAAATGGACAAAGCCCAGTTGTGGCTGGATTATATGCCCTGTTGAAGGTGCGTGGCTAAGAAACCATTCAAGTCGAGCAGGTGACGTCAGATGCAACGGGACTGCTGGACATCTCGAGAAATCTCGTGGACCCTCCAGACCACCAAGGATCAAGAGATAATGCGATATATAAGCCAGAGAGCTCCACATGATCTCTCTCTTCCTCCTGCCCTCACTGACTGAGAAGTCACGCTGGAGAAGTGCATAGCAAGGTGTGCCATTAACAGAATTTAGTCTGCGATGATAGCCAAAGGCAAAGGAAGGTCCTTGAAGGCATCTCTTTTGGGGCCCCAGAGCACCAAAAAAGTGAGCAAGGCGAGCTGCCTGGAGAGGCCTTGACCGAGAGGCTTGCCCAGGCCAAGGAGACCTTGGAGGCAAGTCTCAGCTGATGGAAAAAGCCAGCCTCAGTTTGGCGGTTGAAACAGACTGACTTTATAAACTGGCTTCAATTTGGTGGTTGAAATAAATTGGCCTTGTGAACTGGCAAAGTAAGGCCCAGTGGACTTTAAGCTTAAAAGTACTACCTGGAGCTGGGCGTGGTGTTGCACACCTTTAGTCCCAGGGGAGGCAGAGGCAGGCGGGTCTCTGTGAGTTCAAGGCCACCCTGGTTTACAAAGTGAGTCCAGGACAGCCAAGATACACAGAGAAACCCTGTCTCGGAAAAGCAAAAACAAACAAAACCCAAACCAAAACAAAAAAAGTACTACCTGATGGGACTGCCATAAACCTAGTCCCCTGCATGGACCTACAATAAGAACATTAATTTCCTTTGAAGAAAGTTAGAATAGTGTTAAGTGTTTTTAGATAGATATTAGCATGTTCTTAGGTATTAGGATGTTTTTAGATAAATTACAGATTTTAAATTATAGAATTTAAATATTTTATAGGTCTTTTTTAAAGATTTATTTATTATATATACAGTGTTCTGTCTGCATGTATGCCTGAAGGCCAGAAGAAGACATCCAATCTCATTATAGATAGTTATGAGCCATCATGTGGCTGCTGGGAATTGAACTCAGGACCTCTGGAAGAGCAGTCAGTGCTCTTAACCTCTGAGCCATCTCTCCAGCCCATATAGGTCTGTTTTTTTTAAGTATTAATAAATATGTGTTTATAAATAAAAATATTCTGTTACACTGGATCTCAGCCTAGCAACTTGGTTAGCTCCAGGCCAGTGAGAAACCCTGTCTGAAACAATAAGGTGGATGCAGCCTGAGGAAGGGTATCCGAGCCTGCCCCTGTCTATGTAGTCATTTAAAAAAAAAAAAAAAAAGGAAAAGCAAACATCAGAGTGTACTGGGGATGTTATCGTCCATAAAGAGAAAAACACCTGAGTCGGCATCCTAAGTCCAGTCCACTAGGACAGAGACACAGCCAGAGAAAGCTGTGACCTGTGGTGGGGAAGATGGCCTCAGGACGTGTGATCCAGGCCAGCCTGAGCCAGGCCAGCGCATCTGCTCCTCCTCTGTAGTCTCAGGAGCTGCTTAGCTGAGGAGAGCCCTAAATGTCCTTTTGAGACATGGATAGAGACTCAGGATTTTTTTCAGTGACTCAGCAGACTGGTACAAACCTGCCATCCTGCTCCATGAGGCAAAGGAGGAAGATTAGGGGTTGCAGGCTAGCCTGGGCTACCTAGCAAATTCAAGGCCAGCCTGGGCTACATGGTGAAATCTATATCAGTAATAACTTGTATCACTCCTGGCTTCTCATGTGTGTGGGGGTGTGTGTGCATACCATGACCCAGGTGTGAGAGTCAGGGCAACCACAGATACGGTCTTTACCTTCCATCTTGTTTGACCAGGGTCCCTATTTTCTGCTGCCTAGGAATTCTCTCTCCACCTTCAGATGGTCACACTGTGTAACCAGCTTTATATTAGTTCTGGGGATTTGAACTCTGCTCCTCATGCTTGGGTGGCAAACACTTCACCCACTGAGCCATCTCCCAGCCATACTTGAGATTTTGTTGCTGTTGTTCTGTTCTCTGTTCTTGGGTGGGAATTAGTCCATCTTGGAGGGACTCTTCCTGGCCTCTGGAATCCTTGCTCCGTTTCCGACTTCATCTGTGGAGGACATTTGGTGCCTCCTGTGGTCAGGGCACTGATGGGGGCTCTGTGTCCCACAGTCACCCAGCCCTAACAACATCCCTGATGTGTATAGGTGTCATGTGTCTGTGCGGCCAGCAGCTTTCCAGAATCTGTACCTTTTGAGCCCCAAGATTGGAAGAGACCAGAAGAGGCTCTGGGTGGAAATGGGGTGTGCAGCAGGCCCTGGAGAGCTTCCTCCTCCTTCACTGAACTGAGAGGAGCTGAGAGATGAAGATGCTGGTCAGCTTCCTGTCCCTGCATCTACCACTTACCTCCACCTCCGCCCTTTCCCACCATCCTCCTTGGCCTTGGCTGTCATTCTTCAGTGGCTGGGTTCTGCGTATACCTGCTGTGACCTGACCACTGCAGCTGTCAAAAGCAAGTGGGGACCAGGTCTGACAGCACTCCTGTGACCCCCAAGCATTCAGGGCTGAGGCAGGGGTATCTTTTGAACCCAGGAGTTCAGGGTCAGCTTGGGCAGCAGAGAGAGAAAGACCCATCCCCAAGCACTTGCCTAGTACCCAGAGCTCTGGGTTCTGCCCTGAGCACCACGTAATTCAGGGTGATCCCCACCAGTTATTTCAGTACTTGGGGGGCTGGAGCACGGGGATTCATGGTTCAAGGTCACTCATGGCTGCTCAGCACCTGAGGCGAGCCTGGGCTACATGAGACCCCATCTCAAAGGCAAATGACAGAGACAAAGTCTGCGTGCTCACATTCACTGCACAGAATGAAACTGTGGCCTGTAACCAGAAGTTTACTGATAACATGACAGACAATGTAGAGGAGCCACTGGGACTTTCTGTTCAGAAAACATAGTCAGGGGCAACGTGGGTTTTCATGGTGGATCTGCTTCACCTGTCCCCATCCCCACAGTCCCTCCTTAGAGGAAGCCACCCCAATTTGGTTTGAGGTTTTCCGAAACTCAATCCTGCCTCAGGATTCTGTCACTCTCCCAAGTGGCAGCCTATGACAGGCAGGTAGCACCACCCAGTGTGGAAACCATGAAAGTGCACAGGTCAGCCTCTGGTGTCTAGTGGGGCAGCTGCCAATGAGGGGCTGCGCTCAGGCCACCAGGATCAGGAGGAGGGGACCATTGGTTGGTGAGTGTCAGGGACTGTGGGGGACACAGCCCAAAGGGGAGAGTGTGCTGGGAGAGGGACAAGGCAAGGATGCAGAATATGTGATTTAGGTTTTTCTTTATGAGACAGTCTCATGTGGCCCAGACTATCCTTGAACTAACTAGAAAATGTGCTTTTAAAAATCTGGGCCTGAGCCGGGCGGTGGTGGCGCACGCCTTTAATCCCACCACTTGGGAGGCAGAGGCAGGCGGATCTTTGTGAGTTCGAGGCCAGCCTGGTCTACAAAGCGAGTCCAGGACAGCCAGAGCTGTTAAACAGAGAAACCCTGTCTCGAAAAAAAACCAAAAAAAAAAAATATATATGGGCCTGAGCTGGTCTTGGTGTTGCTTGCCTTTAATACCAGCACTGAGGAGGCAGAGGCAGGCAGATCTGTGCAAGTTTGAGGCCAGCCTGGTCTGCAGAGTAAATTCAGGACAGCCAGGGATATACAGAGAAACCCTGTCTTGAAAAAACAAAAAACAAACAAACAAACAAACAAACGAAAAACCTCTGGGCTTGGTGGTGCACACCTATAATCCCATCACTCCGAGGAAGAACAGGTGGAGCTCTGTGAGTTCAAGGCCAGCCTGGTCTACAAAGCCAGTCCAGGACAGCCAGGACTACACAGAGAAACCTTGTCTCGAAAAACAAACAAATCTGGGCCTGGCCAAGTATGGTGCACACTTTTAATCCCTGCACTTGGGAGGCAGAGGCAGGTAGATCTCCTTGAGTTTCAGGCCAGCCTGGGCTACATAGTAAAACCCCCAAAATCAGGGGGAAAGGATGAACTAGAGATCTGACTGGGCAATTAAGAGCACTGGCTGCCCTTGGTCCACATTGATTCCCAGACCCACTGGTGGCTCACAACCTTCTGTAACTCTAGTTCTGGGAGATCTGACACCCTCTTCTGACCTCCATGGGCACCAGACACACATGTGGTACACATCTGTCATTCAGGCAGAACATTCATGCACATAAATAAATCTAAAATATATATATATTGTTTAAATCTGAGACCGATGACTCATAACTGTAATCCCAGCTAAGGCAGAGGAATCACAAATTTTAGGTCAGTCTGGGCTACAGTGAGACAGTACTTGAGTAAATCGGGTGTGTGTGTGTGTGTGTGTATGTATACACATACACGCGTGCACAGCGTGCATATGGAGAACAGAGGATAACTTTGGAGAGTCTGTTTTTACCATCCACTTTGTCTGAGGCAAGTCTTTCTCATTTCTACCAGTGTCTTGCTAGCTTCTAGGCAGTTGCCCCATGTCTATCATCCCTGTGGTTCTGTGGCTTTGAACTCAAGTCCTTTCATTTGCACAGCAAACACTTTCCCCACTGAGCTGCTCCCCAAATCCTTTCTTTTTTTTTTTTTTTTTTTTGGTTTTTCGAGACAGGGTTTCTCTGTGTAACAGCTCTGGTTGTCCTGGTCTCGCTTTTGTAGACCAGGCTGGCCTCGAACTCACAGAGATCCGCCTGCCTCTACCTCCCAAGTGCTGGGATTAAAGGCGTGCGCCACCACCGCCCGGCTAAATCCTTTCTTTTTAAGGCCAAATAGTATCTACTGTGTGTGCTCATACCATGTCTTGTCCTCCAAGCTGCTTGGCTCTTGTGATTTCCTCTGGGCCTGTACCCGAAGTGGGATCAACTCGATCTTATCAGCATCAATTTTTAGCAGTACATAAACTAATATTAGCAACATGTCTTTTCTATTAGGAGGAAAACCACGTTTCTGTGGAAGCTGAACCCTTTCTTTTCCTGGCATCTTGCCTAGGCCTGTGGGTTCAATAGCATTAGCAGGGCCTCTCTACCCCCTGGCCTGGTGGCATCCCCTTCAGGCTCTGGCCAACCTTGTGCTCTGAGCCACATGCCATGCCTGTAGCTGTCGCTTCCTCCTCGATATATCATAGCAGCGACCGGATATTTTTAGCCTGGCATTGAAAAGTCGCTGTGTACTCAGACACATACCAGACACGTGAGGTCACCAGTCACAGACAAAGCTCTGGCTTGCAGGGTCCTCTCTAATCGTAGAACCAAAAAGCCAGCTCCACAGCCTCCTCTGCACCCTGCAGGCCCTGCTGACTGGCTGTCCTCAGACCTGGGATTGACGTCATATTGAGAGGTCTGCATGGAAAGTTGTCCCTAGCACTTTATAAGTGAGCCCTGTGCCTCTTAGGGGTGCAGAAGAGATTTCTGGGGCTCATCTGTAGCAAGCAGCCTTAGGCTGAGGCTCTATGACAATGTCTCTGAGAAATGGGCTGTCCCAGCTGCAGACACCTCAGCCCCACAGGGGGACAAGATGGGCATTTTTATGTACCCTTTCATGTGGCCTTCAGTTCCTTTTAAAAAAGATACAGGCTGGACGTGGTGGCAGACACCTTTAATCCCAGCACTTGTGAGGCAGAGGCAGGTGGATCTCTGTGAGTTTGAGGCCAGCCTAGTCTAGAGTGAATCCAGGACAGCCAGGGCTAATATACACAGAGAAACCCTGTCTCACAAAAAAATCAAAAAGAAACACAGGGTCTCTTTGTAGCTCAAACCAGCCTAAACTCGTGAAAATCCTCCTGCCTCTGTTTTCTGAGAGTAGGATCAAAGGCTGGGGCTGCCATGGACTGTTTTAGGCCCAGACCTTTCAGGTGGAGTCACAAATCTGTCACAGAGCAGGGAGAAGGAGGCTGGTCCTGGCCTGTATGCAAGGCCCAGTCCCTAGGCAAAAGCCCATATCCTTCATGTCCCATGTGAGCTCACACCTCAGCATCTTGAGTCTCTGGGACTCAACCTAACAAAACCACAGCTTCAGGGATGAACTTTGGGGGAAATAGAGACCAGACCCAGAAAGTTGTCTTTCCTTGGCATTTCTCAGAAGTGCACAAGGGACTGCCATCAAGGCAGTTTTTCTCTGAATTCAGTCCTGTCCCTCACTGTTTCTGGATGATCATATTCAGGGCATAGGCACACAATAAATAAATTAGTAAATTAATTAGTTACAATGTTTTTTTTGTTTGTTTGTTTTTCAAGACAGTTACTCTAGGTATCCCTGGCTGTCCTGGACTCACTTTTTAGACCAGGCTAGCCTTTAACTCACAGAGATCCTCCTGCCCCTGCCTTCCAAGTATTGGGATTAAAGGTGTATGCCACCACACCCAGCAATTACAGACAGCTGTGAACTGCCATGTGGGTGCTGAGATTTGAGCCCAGGTCCTTAGGAAGAGCAACCAGTACTCTTTTTTTTTTTTTTAAATACTTTTTTTTTTTTTCTTCATCAAGTTACATCTCAGTAACAAACCCCTCCCTATTCCCCCTTCCTAACCCGCCCTTCCACCCTCTTCCCTCCAGAGGTTTCCCCTTTCAGTCCAACAGCTGGCAACCAGTACTCTTAATTGCTAAGCCATCTATCTCTCCAGCCCCAGTTAAAATATAATCTTAAGAAAATAATAAGCCAAGTATTTGTGGCACACACCTTTAATCCCTTCTCTTGGAAGGCAGAGGCAGGTGGATCTCTGTGAGTTTGAGGCCAGGCTGGTCTACACAATGAGTTCTAGGTCAGCCAGAGTCACACAGAGAAACCCTGTCTCAAAAAAAAAAAGGACAAACATTAGGTAGCTTGTACGGTAGCTTGTACACACCTCCCTTCTCCCATAGGTGCTAAATGTTCTCCCCGCGGGCTGTTGTCCAGGCACAAGAGCTGCAGAGCCTAGTTCTAGCCCAGAGTAATGCTGTGTCCCAGTGTCTCTGTGTTGTTAGGGATGGTGGGAGCTGCAGGGACCCTGGCCATCTGGACATCTGCACTCTGTAATGGGGTGTTTGATGACTCCTAGTGGCATCTGAGTGAATGCAGCAAGTGACAGGGGTGCATACTTTGCATGAGTTCTTGGGGAGTCGTGACCAAACTCACCGCAGATAGGACAGGGATGGCAGACCACAGAAAGGGGTCCACTCAAGTCCAGCTGGGAAAGCCAGGGGTTTATCAGGGTTCCTTACAGGAGCACGCATGGCTCACATAGCCATGTTACTGAATGCCTACCATGGGCAGCAACTGCAGCCTCCAGCCGCACTGAAGAGCCCCTCCGCAGTTGCTTCTGCTTTCCAAGTTTGCGGAGGGGCCGTTCTGGACTCTTGCTGGCCTCCTGCTCCCTTCAAGGCAGAAGTAGCGACATAACAAACAGTCCCACACAACATACCACACCACATGCAACAGCAGTCCCAGAGTGAGTGCGTGTCCTTTGTTCATGAGTCCTTGGCTTCCACCCCCAACAGTATAAACAGACATGCATGGGTAGCTGGGGATGCAGGGAATCTGTGCCCAGTGACCACAGAGAGAGGCTGAGGAGTTCTGTGGGAACTCATGGCACCCTGAGCCCTGCACTTGCAGCAGAACAACAGGCTGTTTCCACACAGCCCACTCTAAGCAGACCCTCTTAGCCAGGCCACTGGGTGCTAAGACTGTCTGCTGTAGACAAGCAGAGGCTCTGGACAATGGACAGGGTGCTGCCTACATGGGCCCTGGAGGAGGTCTCAAAGCCTGAGCTGCCACCCAGCCCCTGAGGGCCCCTTCCCAGCACGGTTCTCTGTAATAGGATGTTTTTATTTATCACAGTTATATTTATTAAAACTTATCAGTCACCTATAAAATACCTAAATCCTATAACCTGAACCTTAATCATCTATAATCTATCTAAAAACATCTAACAAACACTATTTTAACTTTCATAAAAGGATATTAGTATTCTTAACGTAGGTCTGTGTAGGATGGCCTGGTTTACAGCAGTCCCATCAGGTAGTATCTTTTAAGCTTAAGGTCCCTTGGGCTTTATTTTGCCATTCTGTAAGGCCAATTTATTTCCACCACCAAGTTGTGGCCAGTTTATAAAGTCAGTCTGTTCCGACCGCCTACCGAGGGCAGCCTTTTTAAGTCATTTAAGACTCCCCTCCATGGTTTCTTTGGCCCAGAAGTCTCAACTCTGAAAGCTTATCCAAATAGCTCCTAACTCTGTTTGTTTCGTTCACTTTTCCAGCGTTCTGGGGTCTCAAGGCAAACGCCTTTAAGAGACTCTCCCTCAGCTGGTTTATGCTATCCATTTGCCTTGGTGAAGGTCAGAGATCAACCTGTCTTTGTCTCCCAAATGCTGGGATTAAAGGCATGCACCATCACATCCAATGGTTAACATATCTCCCTTAGGACCTAAATGTTTCTTGAAACCAGTTCTCTTGTGGGAGCCCCACATCTAAGGAGACTGGCTTGTGACCCCTTTCTCTTTACATCTTTAAAAATCTCTTATATGTTAGCATTGCTAAACGACAAAACTATCCTTTTTACCTCCTGATATAGTGAAATCAAAGACATCTAAATAAAATTCAAGCAAAGAAACAACATTCTAAAAGCCATGGTCTAACCATGACATCCTGTGTTGCAATTAAAGTTTTGTTCATTATTCCTTGGAATCTAGTTGCAACTGTATTTCATTGGTGGACCTTCCCAAAAAGCCCTGACAAGTTCTCCATAGCCAGGGCGCTCTTAGCTCCAGCTCCCATCAATTTTGTATTATCTATTGGGAAGGGCCTCCCTTCTTCCTCCATTATCATTGTTGGCAATTTAGCATTCCATCTGTAAATTCTCTTCCTTCCTTAAGCCTATCCTAGTCAAATCCTATTCAAAAAGTATACATAGAACTACAATTGTCAGTGTAAAAATCATCTGTATGTTAAGAGAAACAAACTCAATTGGAATCCAAACATATTGAGACATTATGAATTTCTCCATTTTTAATCTAGGCAGTTAATTCCATTCTCAAGCTCTGTTTAGAAGGCTGCCGGTTATTTAGCATATAAAGAGAGCTAAGCTTTCCACCTTTGCTGTAAGGCAGTAGCTTTTGTTAAGGAAGCTGCTCCTTTGAAATGCATTTGGGTTCGGCTTCCTGCTCTTTGGCTAGGAAATTATTTTTCATCCGGGCCTTCTCAGGCTATAAGCATGGATTCTAGTTGCCCCACATTGGGCGCCATATGTAGAAAAAATAGCTAATTAAATGATTTAACCAGTATTTATATTATATCTAATTGGTCAGCGGTGTTAATCCTTAACCCACCATTATAAATGAATACACACAGACACCGGATGGATTTTAACAAGCCTAGGCCTGAGTTGTGCAATCCTACCCCATAGCTCATAATTCTATTACCCAAATATGACCCTATATATACATACGTCCCTTTGGACTATTATTTTCCATGCTATGCCAATGTTCCAGGCCACATGGAAGGATCTTCTTTAATCTACCCCATGGCATGTCCTCCTTGCCTGCTCCTGGCTTCTCCCCAGCAAACTTCTTCTTCCCAAGATGCTCTCTGTCTCTCAAAAAGCCCATGTGCCTTCGTTCTGCCTACCTCCGTCTTTGTCCAATCTCCAGGCCTCAGCATTTATTTAACCAATCAGAGACAAAGTCAGTAACAGACAGCAAGCAGGACCAATCAACATTTAGAATGGTTAACACCACCCCATCACATAAGCAAGCAGGACCAATCAACATGTAGAATGGTTAACGCCACCCCATCACATAACCATCTTTAGCTCCGATTTCAGGGACTCTGATATCCTCTTCTGGTCTTCATAGGTACACAAGATGCACAGTACAAGTAAAATACCCACACACATAAAAAAATTAGTAAAAAGAAAGCCCTTAAAATTTTGTTTATTGGAGCTGGAGAGATGGCTCAGAGGTTAAGAGCACTGGCTGCTCTTCCAGAGGTCCTGAGTTCAATTCCCAGCAACCACATGGTGGCTCATAACCAGTCTATAATGAAATCTGGTGCCCTCTTCTGGCCTACAGGTGTACATGCAGACAGAATACTGCATATATAATAAATAAATCTTTTTTAAAATTTTGCTTGTTGTATTTGCATATGTGTGTGTGTCTGTGTGTACATGTGCACACGGCACATACGGAGGTCAGAGGACAGCTTGCGGGAGTCACTTCTCTCTTTCCACCATGTGGGTCCTGGAGATTGAACTTGGATTGTCAGAGTGCCCGGACAATCCCTAAGCTGTTTCCTGCCCTGTGCCTTGCCTCTTACCCTAGCCCTCTGAGTGAGTATCTCAGGGCTGGTTCTGGGAATAAGAATGCTGTGTCCAGGAGTTCTGGGGCCAGGGTGGAGGCCATGGAGATTCCAGGCTGGGGTCTCAAAGCTCTGTCTTTGCCCCATCAGGCTTTCGGGAATGCCAAGACAGCCCATAACAACAACTCCAGCCGCTTCGGGAAGTTCATCCAAGTCAACTACCTGGAGAATGGCATCGTGAGGGGGTAAGTCACTCTGTCTGCGCCCAGGGCCCCCTGTGAGCTCCGCTGGTGCTCTGCCCCAGAGTGTACTCGCGTCTGAGCGTGGCATCCAGGGTTTCAGGTCTGTTCAGTGAGGACCCTCTGTGGTGGCCTTGGCTCAGAACTGGCCACACTGTACAACCTGCCTTCTGGCTTTGTAAGATTTCTATGAGGTGTTGAGGTGTCACAGGCAGAATGAGCATAGATCCCTGCATCAGCCTGATGTGAGCCCCTTACCCAGTGCTGGACGGCAGTGTGACGTGGTGGTTCTGGGAAGTACTGAAGGGCGAGCAGTGGCTGAGCAGAGGTGCAATGGTAGACTCATGGCTTGGGGCATGGATGTGTGGGTGGCTAGATTTATGCATAGATTTTGTGTATAGGTAAATGGTAGCTTGGATGCTTTAATGGGTTCCTGGGTGAATAGATAGACTGAGGGGGTTGAGGGTGAGTTAGTGGATGGGTAGGTGGATGCATGTGTGGAAGATGGGTGGGGGGATGGTGGGTGGATGGGTGAATAGATTTGAGGGTGGATAGGTTGAGGGTTCAGTGGGAGAGTTAGTGGACAGGTGAGTAGATGGGTAGGTAGGTGGATAGATCGGGAAATTTATGGATGATTGATGGATTTTGTGTGAAGGAGATGGAGGCTGATTAATGTGTGGGTGGTAGATTTGGTCTGGAGGAGCACTGGTGAGTGGGCATATTCCAGGGTGACTGAAGGGAGAAATGAGCAAGTTAGTGGGTGGGCGTGTGCACAGATGGATTCATGGGTGGGTGGATGTGTGCACAGATGGA
>CAJQZJ010033560.1:208368-231574 GCA_907164525.1 Lophiomys imhausi | reverse complement strand
GTGTGCACAGATGGATTCATGGGTGGGTGGATGTGTGCACAGATGGATTCATGGGTGGGTGGATGTGTGCACAGATGGATTCCTGGGTGGGTGGGTGAATGGGTGCACAGATGGATTCCTGGGTGGGTGGATGTGTGCACAGATGGATTCCTGGGTGGGTGGGTGTGTGCACAGATAGATTCCTGGGTGGGTGGGTGAGTGGGTGCACAGATGGATTCATGGGTGGGTAGATAGATCTGTGGATGGATTTGTTGGTGACTGGGTTGGCTCAAAGATATGTTAATGGGTTTGTGAATGATGATAGGTGGCTGAGTAGTGACAGGTTAGGTAGGTGAGTGGGTGGGTGGGTAGATGCATGGCTCAGGGCTGGGTATATCTGTTGATAGACAAAAGGTTCATGGATCAGTGGGTGAGTGAACAGGCAGACCTGTGGGGCAGTGAACACTGGTTGGGCCGAGCAGATCTCTTCACAGGTGGGTATGAGGATGTGAGGCGGGGTGGAGATGACATTCTGGTGTCCTGCTTCCTAGTCGCTCGCAGGCATATGCCACATAACAGTTAACTGGTAACCAAGATGGCTTCTGAGTAGCCAACAGGAGGGTAGCATATAAAGGAGGATTCAGGACCCTGGAAGACCAGTGAGGATGTGATGGATTTCATTCTACTGTTGAAATGTCACATGACTTTAGACTTACAAATCATTTACTTTAGAATTTTACATTTCTTTCTTTCTTTCTTTTTTTTTTGGTTTTTCGAGACAGGGTTTCTCTGTGTAACAGCTCTGGCTGTCCTGGTCTCACTTTTGTAGACCAGGCTGGCCTCGAACTCACAGAGATCCGCCTGCCTCTGCCTCCCAAGTGCTGGGATTAAAGGCATGTGCCACCACCGCCTGGCTCGAATTTTCCATCCATTTCTTATTTTCCAAGCTTGGGTAACAAAAATTACTAAGATAGAACTTGAAGCTAGATAAATAAGTACTTGGTTAGGTCACATGCACAGTCTGCCAGGTACTACTGGCTCCTGCCTATTGGATACAGCCTCCCCACAGGCTCCCAGCAAGTTCAGGGCCAGTGGCCCTGGTGGTAATCTCTCTCTCTCTCTCTCTTTTAAGAGAACAGCTTGTCTCTTTGGGGCCCAGCAGGCTGACCTGCTGCTGACTCACCTTACTCTACTCTAGTGTTGGTCATGGGTTCAAAGAAGGAATTCCTGTGTTGATCAGCATCCATGTTCCTGACTAGCTTTCTGGCCTTGGAGGCTGCCACAACCTGGTGCCACATGGTCTGCAACCCAGGACTGCCTTTACCCACTTGTATTTGGTCATATTTCTGTCGCTGTTTCTTCACAAAGCCAAGGGTCAGGGCCCATCTGACTGTGGCCCAAGTTCCCCATTTTTGAAGCTTCAGCTCCCTGTATGTGCAGATCAACTCACAGGACCTCTTTGCTGGCCTCAGACCTTTAAAACCAAAAGTTAGGGGTTGGCAGTTCTTGCAGAGGACCCAAGTTCAATTCCCAGTACCCACATGCAGCTCACAACTGACTGTAATTCCAGTCTAGGGGATCAGACACCCTTTTCTGGCCTCCAGTGGCACTGCACTCATGCGGTACAGGGACACAGACAGGCAAAACACAGATACATATAAAAGTGGAGGTGTTGTCTGGAGTGGAGCCTCTGCCTAGAGTCTAAAATGAGCAGTGGTAGCCTCATTCCACGCAGCTGGCCTGTGCTCTGCTGAAACAGGGTGATGGCCTACCCTGCACACAAGGAGAAAGGTGGATACCCAATACCTGGCCTAGGAACATGAACTGGGGCATGACGACGGCAAGAGGACTGGTGTTCGTGTGACCCAGCACTTGGGAGGCAGGGGGCGGACACCGGTTCCAGGCCAGCCTGGGCTCCATAGTGGGATTGTACCTGGGGGCAGGAGAAACAAGAAGAAAATCGGCTTTCACCTATTTAGCTCATTTATTTAAAATTGTTTCTGGATTTATTTTATGTGTATGGGTGTTTTACCTGCATGTATGCCTATGCACCGTGTGTGTCTATGTGTGTGTCTGTGTGTGTGTATGTGTGTGTGTGGGTGTATCTGTGTGTGCGTCTGTGTGTGTGTCTTTGTGTATATGTGTATGTGTGTGTGTGTGTGTGTGCGCGCGCGTGTCTGTGTACGTGTCTGTGTGTGTGGTGCCCACAGAGACCAGAAGAGGGTGTCGGATCTCCAGAAACTGGACTGTGAGATGGTTGTGAGTTACTCTGTGAGTTCTGGAAATGAACCCAGGTCCTCTACAAGAATAGCAGCTCTTAACTGCTGGGCCATCTGGGCAGGCCGTGCTCTTATTTGAAGGGAAGGAAGAGTCAGGCAGTGCCTTAGGACTCTGCTCTACACCCTTCAGGCCTGCAGGCTTCATGACACTGTCCTACAGAGGCAGGTGATCTCCCAAGACTTGTTCAGGGCCAGCCTGGTCTACACAGTGAGTTCCAGGGCAGCCAGGACACACACACTGTGAGATCATGCCTCACAGCAACAGAAAATAAATAAAGCTAGAAAGCAGGCTCAGATGGAGAGGTCCACAAGCCCTCACAATCAGGCCCTGCCAACCCCAGTGGGTGTGGAAGGAGCTGGCCAGGCCCCTTCCTTCCCGTAGGGGCCTGTAGGGGCCTCAGCTCCTTATGTGTCATTGGGGGCTACAGCACCCACCCTAGCGAGTGGAAGGATTGCCTGAAAATGTCCTAGATGATACCTGGAACATTCCAGGTCCCCAGGAAACTCGCACGGCTACTCCTGCAGCCCAAGCATCCAGGACGTTCCAGGTTCTCAATGTCAGCAAACACCTCAGCTGGGAAATGCCACACTTGCACTTTGAGGGGCACACCGCACTGGAAACTAAAGCTGGCCTGTAAAGGACCTGAGAGGTCCTAGGGGGGTGGCTCAGGTGCTAAAGTGCTGTGTGGCATGAGCACCGGGTTCGAATCCTCAGCACTCCTGAAGGCTGAGCAGGCGAGTGTGGTAGCCACCTGTCATTGGAGTGCTCGTGAGGCACAGGGGAGAGTCCCCAGAGCAAGCCAGCCAACTAGATTGGACAAGTGGGTGAGCTCAGCAACACCCGGCCTTAGGATGTAAGGCAGAAACTGGTCCAGAAAGGCTGCAGGCCTCCACATGTATAGGTACCACATACACACATCTGGACCCACATATGCACTCAGGCTATGTGTGGAAGGTTACACGTAACAACCTGTGTACAATGCATTCTGTTCCTGCATCTTACCACATATATGTAGTGTTGATTCTCAGCACTCACATGGCAGCTCACAACTACCTGTGAGTGTAGTTCCAGGGGGCACAACACCCTCTGTCGGCCTCCTCAGTCACCTGCATCTACGTGCACAAACATACATGTAGATATACACACAGGATTCAAAATACAAATGAAATAGTAAAGTAAGTACTTGGAAGAATTCGAAATAGTTGTGGTCCCTGGTGTTTGAAGGTGAAGGGGACTCAAGCCGTGCCAGCATCCAGCCTGAGCTTTGAGGACACTGCAGTCCTTGTGGCTCCCCATCCCTCGTGGGTGGCCTGAACTGAACTAGGAGGAAACAGCTCCAGAAAGCCAGATTATGTGGACACAGCCCGAGAACTGCGTGGGTCAGAGCAGAGATGAAAGTGGGGGCATGGCTCACTGGCCAAAACACTGGACACGCTGCACAGTTACAGCAGAGTTCCGCACCCAAGGGTCTGCGTGACAAGTCACGTGTGGCGCGCCTCCTTCATCCCCGCACTCTCACCGAGAGGGCTGGGACCTAGATACCTTACAAGCAGCCAGGAGCTGCAAGCCAGACAGCCTGCAGTGTACAACAACACAAGCGGGAGATTTCAGTTAGCTGTGATTGTCACCTGACAACCAAGAGTCAACCTGAGAGGGAAGCCGTGACTGACAGAGAGCCTGGCTCAGACTGGCCCTGTACTGTCTGTGGGGGCTTGTCTTGAGATCCTCCCCAGGTTGCTTTTAGTCAGGGTTTTTATCACAGAAGTCTGGGACCCATGTTCTGACTCAGCAAGGTTGAAGGATACAAGGAATTTCCAAATACTGTCTTTCAACACCCCATGCGTGTTGTGGCACATATACCGTTCTCACACTAAAGAGACAAATAGTTTATCAAGTGAAGGGATGGAGGGCAGCTTAGCCATAGAGTGCTTGCCTACTGAGCAAGGGACGCCTTGTGCTTTCATATGTGAGTAACCAACACACATAGGTTACTAATAGGACAACAACCCATAATAGGAATTGACTTAAACACAAAGCCCAGAGGCATCCATGCCCACTGGTGGTGGCACACGCCTTTAATCCCAGTACTCAGGAGGCAGGGGCAGGCGAATATCTGTGAGTTCAAGGCCAGCTAGGGCTACACAGGGAAGCCGTCTTGAAAAAACAAAACATACATAGGGCCAGGAGTACAACTCAGGAGTGCTTAACATGTATGAGGCCCAAGTTCCTGTACCAGGAAAAAGAAATAGATCAAATTGCATTTAACATTTTAAAAGTTTGAGTGTTTGTACACACAGACATGCTTGTGTTGGTCAGGGTACAACCTTCTGGTTTTGATTTTCTTTTTACATCCTGTGGGTCCAAGGCACCAAACTGAGGGTCAGACATGGCAGCCTCTGCCTTTACCTGCTGAATCACCTCCCAGGCCCAGGCTATACCTTAAATATGTGCTGTGTGTTTTCGGGCTGTTGTAGGTAAGCAGTTAGACATGGAAGTCATCTCAGAGCTTACACTGAAGTTCTGAGCCAGTATATGCTCAAGCAGATCCCTGGAACACCTCCACTGGCACTCTGCTGTCGGAAGTGCTCCTTCCTGAGGATGTTGCTGGTGTCCTCCCTAAACGTGCAGTTGCCTTCGCCTGCCTGGGGCTGATCTGCTTGTCAGGTCTCCGTGTACCATGCTCCATCTGCCCGAGAACACAGTGGTCAGCCGCCTTCCTAGTTCTTAGCGTGAAGTCACAGCGCAGGTGATTTTCAGGGCATCTGCCGCTGTTTACTCACATGATACCAAAGGAACCTAATGTGCTGCAGGCAGCACCATGGTGCCACTTGCCAGGCTTAGGGATGTGGCTCATTGAACACTACAGAAGCCCTGTGCATGGAGCTTGCCCGTTAGCCCAGCACACAAAGGAATGGCTGAGGAGAAGCAGGAGTTCAAGGCCAACCTCAGCTACACACTTCACACACCAGAAGCTGATCTCAGTTCAGTAGAAAGTATGCATGTAGGGGCTGGAGAGATGGCTCAGTGGTTAAGAGCACTGCCTAGTGCTCTTCCAAAGGTCCTGAGTTCAATTCCCAGCAACCACATGGTGGCTCACAACCATCCACAATGTGATCTGGTGCCCTCTTCTGGAATGCAGGTGTACATGAAGATAGAGCACTCATATGCATAAAATAAATAAAATAAATCTTTAAAAACAAAAGAAAGTATGCATGTATATCCAGTTCCATCCCAGAGCTGTAAGCCAGGTGGTGGGTAGCACGGGCTTGTCGGTCATCCCAACACTTGGAAGATGCAGGGAGGGATCAGGAGTCCATAGCAGTCTCCTCCAGTTAGAGGCCACCTGACCTACAAGAGAACCTGCGTGGAATGAAGGGAACATGACAACTGTACAACAGTCAAGTGAGCGTCACTTACACGTTCCACATAAGGAGGCCTAGACACACATAACAGCCCTGGAGTCCCCCAGTGAGGGGCTAACGGGGTAGCTCAGTGACACAGTGCTTCCTTGAAATTTGTAGTTCTTGGTTCCGTCCTCAGGTTGAGCAGAGAGGAAATATCAATAGTAAGATTTAATATCTTATTTCTCCCTTTTTTTCTTTTATGACAGAGCCGTTGTGGAAAAATACCTGCTTGAAAAGTCTCGCCTGGTTTCCCGGGAGAAGGATGAGCGGTGGGACATTTTTTTTTTTTTTTTTTTAATGTATATGGGTCTTTTGCCTGCGTGGTTGTAAACACACTGTGTATGCCTGGTGCCCAAGGAGATCAGAAGAGGGCACTGGGACTCTTTGAACTGGAATTACATGGATTGTTAGCCAGCATATGGGTGCTGGAAACCCATGTGGGTCCTCTGCAGGAGCAGCCAGCTCTCCAGTCCCCAGGGTGTGGGCTTGGCTGAACACAGCCCTCATTTTGCTCTGACCCTCACAGGGAGAAGTAAGTGTTGTGGGCCCTCGGGGGAAGCTGTACTTAGCGTTTAAGCTTTCCACTCTTCGTCTGTTCCACACACCTGCTGCCATGGTCTCCAGCATTGTGCCCCTTACTGCCCACCCTGAGCATACTCAGGCTAGTCAATGTCAGCTGGAAATGTGTTTGACTAGCCCCTCAGAGCTGGCACAGCCGCACATTCTGTGAGCCAGCACTTAGATGCTGAGGCAGGGGGTCTCGGGTTCCAGGCCAGGATGGGCTTAGATGACACCCTGTCTCACAGGACAAATCTGTGTCAACAAGCGAATGAGCCCCCTGTCCCACTCACGTGAGAAGTTCCCTGGTATTTCTAACAGTACTTAAAATTTTTTTATTTATTAAGGCGGTGTCTCTCTGTGTAGTCCTAGCCGTCCTGGAACTCAGTCTGTAGTCCCAGCCAGCCTCAAACTCACAGAGATCCTCCTGCATCTGCTTCTTGAGTGCTGAGGTTTAAGGTGTGCACCACCACACTAGCCAAGAGGGTTTTTTTTGTAACTTTATTTTTATATTTGTTTATTTTGGTGCATAAGTGTACGTGCATGTATGCGTGTGTGTACATGTGTGGTCAAAGGACAACTTCGGGGAACAACTTCCTGTCTCTACCAAGTGTGTCCCAGGGATTGTCCTCTGGATTGTCCCTGGCAGCAGGCGCCTTTATCAGCTGAGCCATCCCACCCATCCTGTAGTGTGTGGGCACTGACTCCACCTGCTGGTCCCTGACAGGAACTACCATGTGTTTTATTATCTGCTGCTGGGCGTCAGCGAGGAGGAGCGCCAGGAATTCCAGCTGAAGCAGCCTCAAGACTATTTCTACCTCAACCAGGTAAACAGCTGCAGCCACGGCGCCACCTCTGTCCCCAAGACTGTCTGCCACAAGGAGGTCAGAGGCTGCCAGCCTGGCCCTGCTGGGCCTTCAGCCCAGCCCCAGCACACATACACAAAGGCCACCATTCATTCCCAAACCTGGCCCTCCTCCTGTCCAGCCTGATTGCCTTGCTCATTGCCCTCCCGGCCGGAAGTGCCCACGCATTTGTTTTTTCAGCATAACTTGAATATTGAAGATGGAGAAGACCTCAAACATGACTTCGAAAGGCTTCAGCAGGCCATGGAGATGGTGGGCTTCCTACCCCCCACAAAGAAGCAGTAAGTGGGTTGCTGAGCCAACAGGCAGCAACCAGTTCTTCTTGACGTCTGACCTGCAGCCCCATAGGGAGTAGGCAGTGTCCCACACAGAGCACAGTCGAGCTGGGAGGCAGCAGTCCAAACCAGTTAAAGATGAGTGTAATGGTACAGTGCTGCCATCCCCACCCCAGAGAGACTTAAGGCACGAGGGTTGCATGTTCAAGGTCAGGCTTTACTGCATAGTGAGGCCTAATCTCATAGAAATAAAAAAAGGCAAAGGGGAGATGGTTGAAAGTTCAAGGCCAGCCTGAACTCCATAGTGAGTTTAAGGCCAGCCAGAGCCAAACAAGACCCTGTCTATTAGCAAAATCAAACAAGCAAAAAGGTTAAAAGTAAGTTTGTGTGGTGGTGTATCTGTACTCTCAGTGCTTGGGAAGATGTCAGCTGAGACCAGCCTGGGCTACATAGATTGACCCCCTCCATCTCTGAAACCATCAGGGCTGGAGCACAGCCTGTAACAGATGTGAACCCAGGTTTTGTCTGCAGCACCACCTGAGCCAAGTGTGACATCCAAATGGGGACAGGAGGTGTGGGGTAGAGAACGTCCTCAGCCTGGCTGCACAGGACTCAGCAATAGAAACACTTGCATGTGGCTCAGGCCACAGTGACTTCTCTCTCTGTCCCAGGATCTTCTCTGTTCTCTCAGCCATCCTGTACCTGGGCAACGTCACCTACAAGAAGAGAGCCACAGGCCGGGATGAAGGCCTGGAGGTTGGGCCTCCCGAGGTGTTGGACACCTTGTCCCAGCTCCTGAAGGTACCACCTGTCTCCACCATCCTTCCTGGCCCCTGGCACAGGAGGGCACCCTCTCAGGACAGGGAACAAGGAGGAAACTTGTCTGCTGCCCGCTTCCTCCCATCATCTCTGAGATGTCACCTCCTTGCTGTTGTGTCTGTGTCTGGCTGCACACACTGTGAGGCAGAGGTGCTGGGTGGTTAAGGTGTTCTACTCTTGCAGAGGGTGGAGCTCAGGCTTCACCGCCCACGTGGGTGCTTAACATCCACCTGTGACTACAGCTCCTGGGCATCAGCAGCCACTGCCCTCTATGGTCTCCTTCACTGAGCCCTACACTAATCGTGTGAGTGTGCACATATCTACACATACAATTAGTGTAAAGAAAGGAAACCATAGTTTGCCAGGCTTCGGCTACAGCTTTGTGTGCCAGAGTGCTTGTCTGCTGTGCACAAAGCCTTCTGTTGCATCCCAGCTCCACAGACCTGATGCATGCTTGTCATCCAGTGCTCAGGAACTAAAGGCAAAGAGATAATAAGTTCAAGGCTGTCAGGCATTGACACCTTTAATCCCTTTAATCCCAGCACTCAGGAGGCAGAGGCAGGTGGATCTCTGTGAGTTCAAGGCCAGCCTACTCTACAGAGTGAGTCACTCATGTATACACAGAAAAACCCTGTTTCAAGAAAACAAAAACAAAAAAAAAGTTTAAGATAAGTCTGTCTCTTTCCCTATTGTGGTAGTGCATACCTTTAATCCCATCACTCAGGAGGTAAGGCAGGCGGATCTTTCAAGTCCAGGACAGCCAGAGCTACACAGAGAAACCCTGTCTTGAAAAACCAGAAAACAAACAAACAAACCCTGTCTCCAAAATACACAAATTGGGAGCTCAAGATACTCAAAAGTTAAAAGCAGTGGACTACTCTTCCAAAGGACATGGGTTTGAATCCCAGCACTCAGATAATAATTTTATCTTTTTTTTGTTTTGTTTTGTTTGTTGTTGTTGTTGTTCATGACAGGTTTCTTTGTGTAATAGCCCTGACTGTCCTGGACTCACTTTGTAAACTGCAGACCAGGCTGGTCTTGAACTCACAGAGATCTGCCTACCTCTGCCTCCCGAGTGCTGGGATTAAAGGCGTGCGCCACCACACCCAACACACTTTTTTTTTTTTTAACAATTAAATTTAAAACATACAGTTTGGCGTTAGGTGTGGTGGCACAGGCCTGTCATCCTGACTACCCAAAGGCTGACGCAGGAGGCTGTAAGTTCAAATCCTGCCTGGGCACCTCAGAGAGACCCCCCTTCCCAACTCAAAATTTAAAAGTGCATGGCAGGCTGGGGATGTGGCCAGTGATAGATGCTGGGTCCCTCTCACTGTGCCAAACACACAAGCCTGGTTCTCAGCTGGGGAGACATCGGTGCCAAGTTCATCCTTTTGGGGGCACTAGTGGCAGGAGAAGGAAATGCCACCCAGAGCCTTTGGTACCGAGCATGACTGCCCCATTTATTTCCTTTTCTTTCTTTTTCTTTTTCTTTTAGCACTACTGGGGATGGACCCTCAGGGCCTGGAGCTGGCTAGATGAATCTTAAATCTCGTCCTTCTGAGCCAGGCCTCAAGCTTACCTTTCTGTGTTCTTTGTCCTTTTTAAATAGTGTCTCACTCTGGCTGGCCCAGAATTCAGAGGCCGCCTGCCTCAGCCTCCTGAGTTAAGGGATTACCTGCATTCAATGTGCCACCACACCTGGACTTGTGGTTTTTGCCTTTAAGTTTTATATTTTGTAGTTTTTATTTTAACTGCATATTTTTGAGACAGGGTCTCACTATGTAGTTCTGCTGGCCTGGGGCTCATTATGTAGACCAGGTTGGCCTTGAACTCAGAGAGATCCACCTGCCTCTGCTTACCCCTTCCCCAGTTCTGGAATTAAGAATAAGCCACTTGGGGCTGGAGAGATGGCTCAGCTGTTAAGAGCTCTAGCTGCTCTTCCAGAGGTCCTCAGTTCAATTCCCAGCAACCACATGGTGGCTCACAACCTTCCACTGTGTGATCTGATGCCCTCTTCTGGCTGCAGGTGTGCATTAAGTTAGAGCACTCATATACATAAAATATATATTTTAAAAAATGAATAAGCCACCACACCTTGGGAGGGAGTTGTTTTTGTTTCTTAAGATTTCTTTATGTATACATATAGGTATGTGCTTGTGCACGTAGTGCCTGTGGAGGCCAGAAGAGGGCGCTAGGTGTGGGGCGGTCCTTCCCAGCCCAGCCTCTGGGGTTCATCCTACCCTCCCCAGATCTCCAGACTGCCCTCCACAATGCAGAAGCCCCGACAGGTGCCTCACCTCCCTGCCCTCTTTTCTCCCCACTCTGGATAGGTGAAGCGGGAGACCCTGGTGGAGGTCCTAACCAAGAGAAAAAACGGTGACAGTCAATGACAAGCTCATCCTGCCTTACAGCCTCAGTGAGGTGAGTGTGAGCCCAGGCTGGGGGCACAGCCTGCAGAGTTAAGATGTGGCAAGACCCTCATTCTGTGGCTCTGCTTCTCACATACGCAGCTCCTGCCGAGCCACAGAGAGAGTCCCACATGGGCAGTCCCTTCCTCTGCACGCACGCACACATACACAGAGGCACTGGAGGGCTTGATGTATGACTTGGGGGGTACAGTACGAGATTAGCAGCAATGCCTCTCAGAACAGACTAGAAATGACAACAGTGCACTGTACCAGTCACGTGGGCATGGCCTGAAAGCTCAAAATAGAAATGCCTGCTGTTCACATTTTCACTTAAAGGAAGTCCACTTAAAGGTGGCACACACCTTTAATTCTAGCACTCGGGAGGCAGAGGCAGGGGGATCTCTGTGAGTTCAAGGCCAGCCTGGTCTACAAAGCGAGTCCAGGACAGCCAGGGCTCTGTTACACACAGAGAAACTGTCTCTAAAAAAACAAAAAAAAAGCCGGGCGGTGGTGGCGCACGCCTTTAATCCCAGCACTTGGGAGGCAGAGGCAGGCGGATCTTTGTGAGATCGAGGCCAGCCTGGTCTACAAAGCGAGTCCAGGACAGCCAGGGCTCTGTTACACACAGAGAAACTGTCTCTAAAAAAACAAAAAAAAAGCCGGGCGGTGGTGGCGCACGCCTTTAATCCCAGCACTTGGGAGGCAGAGGCAGGCGGATCCTTGTGAGTTCGAGGCCAGCCTGGTCTACAAAGTGAGTCCAGGACAGCCAAGGATACACAGAGAAACCCTGTCTCGAAAAACCAAAAAAAAAAAAAAAAAAAAAAGGAAGTTCTTCACTGCTCGTGCCAACCGCCAGCAGCTACCCTTCTTCTTATGGTTAGAGAGAATTTTGCTCCGTAGGCCAAGGCAGGCTTTAAACTTGGGACAGCCCATCTGCCTCCGTGGTGACTGGTGCTTGCCACTATGTCCCAGCCATCACTAGTTAGAATCCCTCTTCCTTGTAGCAGGCACCACAGTCCAGAGTAGTGGTTGGTGAGTGGATGACTGACGGGCAGGTAGCATATAACCCAGGACCCACTGCATAACCAGGTGAGGCCTGGCCCTGTTAGGTGCTGGTATCTCACGACGCATCCATGCTGCATCACAGGTACTCAGAGGCTCTTAAGGTACTGAGTTGTTGATTTCTGGAGTTTTCTAGCCATAGGTGTCTCCAGATATCTGAAAGTGTAGATAAGTGAAGAGAACTTCATGGCTCAGAGCCAGAACTGGAGCCTGAGGCATTTCCTTCTGTGTTTCTACATGTTTAGGGGTCATGCCAGTTTAGCACGATTTGGGACAAATCTGGCCGTCCAGTTGGTTTTGTAAATAAAGTTTTATTGACATTGCCATACTCATCATTTACATCCTGTTCAGTACTGCTTCTGGCTGTAGCCACAGGGTTAAGGAGCTGCAGTAGAGCCCCTTGGGCCCCCCAAGCTGAAAATATCAACCCCTTGCCTTGTTCTGGAAAGAGGTGACTGCTACTGTGCTGTTCACGGCCTTTCTGTGACCCTCAACACATAGGTCTCGGTGCTGTCCTCTCCATTTGCTGATGTGTTCTCTTCCTGGTACATTTCCCTTAGCTCTTGACATGGCGATCAGTGTGGCTTACACATGAGTTAGATGGTACCAGGAAAGGACCTGATAATAGGGTGTGGGACAGATCCTCCCTGTGGGGACCTGGCCCAGGGGAATCAGCTTACATTCCAGCAGACCCATGGACATGACTTGACATCTCTGCAGTGCACCTGATCCCTGTGTGGCTCAGATGTCACCCAGAGACTCTGTGTGAGAAAGTGTCCCCAGCACAGCCAGTGTTCTGTGTGGCAACATTGTTGTGACATCCAGGAAAGTCAAAATCAGAGGGACATGTCTGGCAGACATCTGGGAGGATGGCATAGACGCTCCTCACAGGGGCGAGCTGAGAAGCACTTCTGCCATGCTGCAACCATACTGTGCTGGAGCCCCAGGCTCTCATGAGGTAGTTGTGACCCTGGGGCTAGTATAGGAGCAAGCAGACTTCAACACAAGGGAGGTGAAAGCCCTGGGTGAGGGCTGGGCAGTCCTAACACGCCTGCATACAAGGCTTTATAACACCTGTGGCATGCCAGCTGTAGAGACACCTGTCTGCAATCCCAGCCCAGGAAGGGGTAGAGGCAGGAGGTTATCCTTGGCTACATGGCAAGTTCGAGGCCAGCTTGGCCTACATGAGACTTTGTGAAGTGGTTCCCTGTTGAAAACGGCTTTATTATTATTTCTGTTTTATTATACACGTTAATTAATTTTTATTGTCCTTAATACCTCTACCTCCCTTCCAACCCTGGTTCCTTCCTACTTTCCAACACTAGGTGGTAGAGAAAGAAGGTTAAAGAGAAAAGGGACATAGGTCTCTTGAACTACTTCCTGCTGATTAGGGTCATCAGGTTCTTTTGGGGGCAATCCCAGTCTCAGTAGTCAAGGTATCCAGAAGTCCAGCAAACCAGGAAACACAACAGCAGGACGATCCAGCAGCAGTTTGGGGGAAGCACCAGCAGGGAGAGCAGCAACTTCTTCCTTCTTCAGAGCATGCTCCCTACTTCTCAGGGCTCTGGCTTTTTATACCCATCTCTGGAGTTCTCAGAATTAACTTTCTGCAGCTGACTAAGCCACGCCTCTGCTAGAGCATGAGGCAATAATAGTTGACAGGTGTGGACAAGGTGAAGCAGCCCCACAGCTGGGATTGAAACAAAGACATTCTCATATCGTTGTAGTGTGTGGCCAAGGGCTGAGGGCATGTCTGGGTCTGTGGGTTGACATCAGGCTGCATCTCTCTCTAATGTCCTGTTAGGTACATGGCCGAGATAGAGAGAACTCGAACGTGCGGCGCTTTTCCCAAGGTCTGCTGGCAGGACCATAAGAAAAGCATGCGTGCAGCTGGGAGCCCTTGGGTTCTCTCTGGAGACCTAAGAATGCCCAGAAAGGTGGGGTCACACTAGCTGCTGTTGGAGTCCCAGGGGACTGGTGCTCCCAGCCGGAGAAAACATGATGGGTTCAGGAGAGTGTCAGCACAGTTGGAGAGAGCTTTCTCTGATGGCAGGATCCCAACAGCTCTGAGGCAGCATGATGAATGGTGATTCTTTATTGCAGCTCATGTCATAGTGGCCTTAACTCTCCCGTGGTACCCTAAATCTCCTGAATCTCCTCCCTCTGAGATGGTTGAGGACTTTTTGAACCATGGGAATTGGGGAGAGATTTTGGGGGGTGGTGAATGCATTTTACTGGCTGAGATTGAGATGCTGGCAATGCTGTATTTACAAGGGGAAAGGTCCCAGACACTGGGTGCATGACTAAGATCACCTGTGACCTCCTGTGGGGTTGTTTCTAGGTGCCACAAAGAAGGTAGCCATTTAGGGGTTGTGTCCGAATGCTCCAGAGGCAGGCAGAAGCAGGGAGAGAGCTTGTTCCATATCTGATCTCAATTTTGAGATTCCCGGGGTTTGAACTTGCTCAGATCTCACCTACCTCCAGCCAATTTCTCTGGAACCATACCAACATATCATAACTGGATTTTTTAAGAAACAAAACTCTTACCATAGTTTCCTGAATCTCAGCACCCCAGCCTGCACCAAGCATGGTTGCCGCATCCCAGGTGAGACACCCCTCTGTCCACAGGCCATAACTGCCCGAGATTCCATGGCTAAGTCTCTGTATAGTGCCCTGTTTGACTGGATTGTGCTGAGGATCAACCACGCCCTCCTCAACAAGAAGGACATGGAAGAGGCCGTTTCTGTGAGTGCTCAGGCCCTGGGCTGGGTAAGAACAGGCCCCATCCTTGGGACAAGCCATGGAGGCTAGGAACCTGTGGAGTCTTTGCAAATACCAGGGCTGGCAGAGGACCCTCCATAGCGGTGGTTCTCAACCTGTGGGCCACTTGTCAGATGTCCATATCAGATATTGACATTACGATTCATAACAGCAGCAAAATCACAGTTATGAAGCAGCAACGAAATAATTTTATGGTTGGGGTCACCACAACATAAGGAATTGTATTAAAGGGTCACAGCCTTAGGAAGGTTGAGAGCCACTGTTCTTCAGGAACCCAGGCATGTGCAGGGTGCAGAACAATACAAGTATGATGGGTTAGCCTTCATCCCCCAGCCCCGCCCAACATGCAGGTCCTCGGTTCCACCCAACGCTTATTGCGCATGTGGAGGCCTGACTCCTTCAATAAGTAGTAAAGGCCCCATTTGCAAAACTGTTGGGTGCCAGTGTGGTAGCAGCTGTGTACAGTTGACATCAGGACTGCACATCGCCACTCATGCCACAAGCTCCTCTCAGGAAGGTCACTTTCCGGGAGGCCCTGACTAACCCACACCTTGCTCCCCAGTGCTTGTCCATTGGCGTCCTGGACATCTTTGGGTTTGAGGACTTTGAACGGAACAGTTTTGAACAGTTCTGCATCAACTATGCCAATGAGCAGCTGCAATACTACTTCACCCAGCACATCTTCAAGCTGGAGCAGGTGAGAGTGGACACCTGCTCACCCCCTGCCCCCGCCGCTCCCCCAGCCAGTCACCCTGGGGCCAGCAGTGTTCCTCAGCATTGGCAGGACATGAGGCTCAGGACCCCTGGTCTCTGACAGTCTGTCCCTATACTCCGTAGGACTCTCGTCTTTCCACCCTTCTGGATGCTCAGACACCACTGTACTGAGGCAGCAGTGCACACGTTCTAGCTCACCATCTGTGTCCTAAAAGTGTTTAGAGCATGCCCCCATGCCTTTTCCTTTTGCCGTGGCAGCCTTTCTGAGGAAGCTGGCCCCACAGGTGTGGGAGGGGCAGCCATGTGCATATTCTGCAGCTGTATCTGGCTTGTCTGAGGTCCCATCCCAGTTACACACCCTCACCCCATCTCACTCTGTATACCTTCCTGGTTTTAATCTCTGAATATTTGGTGACACTCTCACCCTCTGTCAGTGGGGTCATATAGTGTTTACCTTTCTACTGCCAGCCTGTTTGACTTAGGAGAATGGCCTCCATTGGCATCCCTGTTCAAGTGTCAGCATTCCATTCCTGTTTACAGCTGAATATTCCATCACATGGCTGGGCCATGTTGGATTCACAAAGTCACCCAGGGCCTTTGTATTTTGGTTTGTAAACACTCATGTACAAGTCCTTTTGGACTTGGGGTTTTGGTTCTTTTGAGTCACACTGAAGGGAGAATTGCTGGAGCCTGCCTTTGCTCTCTGAACTGTCTGAGACACCTTTCTGTCCACAGTGTGCAGAGCACCGTCTCTTTCTTGCCATGCAGCCTGAGGGGATGAGTGAGATTAGACCTGGACCCTCCCTTGGGGCACATCACACTGACAAACCAGCCCTAGGATTTTCTGCATCAAAGGGAAGGTTGAAAAAAACCCCAGCCTGACCTGTGTCCAGGCAGATGCCAGCTTATTTGCTCAGATGGAGAGAGTTCCCTTTGCCTGTTTTGAGACAGGGTTTCATGCAGCCCAAGCTGGCTTTGATCTCACCATTGGCAAAGAGGACCATGAACTCCTGGTCCTACTGTCTCAGCCTCCTGAGTGAGGGATGACAGGTGTGTGCCACCATTACGTCCCGCCACTGGGAGAAGAGTGAGCTGAGCCAGCTCTACAGTGTGTGCTGTGCTTGTGACAGTGACAGCTGACTTACATGTCTTCCTTGCTGGTGGCTCTGCTCTTTGTTCCGTGCTGTCCTTCTTCCCTCTGACTCATGGGGAAACCAGGCTGGAATTCTGTCGGGGGTGGGGCTGAGGGGGGACAACTTACCCCAGTGAGTTCTCTCCTTCTACCATGTGGGTCCTGAGGACCGATTTCAGGTCATCAATCTTGACAGCAAGCTCCTTAACTGTAGAGCCATCTTGCTTCCTGCCAGCTAGCTCTGAGTAGAAAATCTCTTCCCCCAAAGTACATCAATAGTGAGAATATGTAAACTTGTTATTTTCATGATCCCCTTAGGAATAGCACAGCAGTCACTTATATTGCAGTAGGGTTGTAAGTCACGTCGATGTCAGGAGAGCTGTGGGTGCACTCACAGGAGAGCCTCTGCCTAGAGTCCCCCAGTGAGGGAATGAGGACGTGGTCAGGGGGAAGCCCCTGCTGAGCTCGTGCAAGGCCCTCAGTTCAACCCCACTGTATGGAGAAAGCCCCCTTTCTGAATCCTCCTTAACCTGCCTCATCCCGCAGGAGGAGTACCAGGGTGAGGGCATCGCGTGGCACAACATTGACTACACCGACAACATAGGCTGTATCCACCTCATCAGCAAGAAGCCCACTGGCCTCTTCTACCTGCTGGACGAGGAGAGCAAGTGAGAGTCCCTGCCCTGACTGTTCTGCCAGATGCCAATATGGGGACCAAGCCAGGTTCCCTGAACTGCTCCGCTTCTCACATGCGTTTGCCCAGTCCCAGGACCTCACTTCTGCCCAGTGCCTGTCCAGCATGCTCTGGAAACAGCAGGCACATGGCTCACCTGTGCTGGCTAAGCACATCTTCACGGGAGGCTCAGTACAGGCAGCTCACTGTGTCCTGGGAGCAGGGATGGGGTTGTGAAGCCAGTACTGTATGCCCTGCTGTTCTAGAAGGGCGGGAGGCATCTTAGTCACCCAGCTGCCCTTGCAGAAATCAGGTGGCTTTGAGTTGGTTGCTGTGGATGTGTTGACAATTCTTACTATCTTGGTCCTGGAGACTGCACACTCCACATCAAGAACTGTTAGCCTTAGCACCCCACTCCATGACAGGTTCCCCTGGAAACACCAGAAGAGGCCGAAGGAGCTTCCCTGTCCATGGTGCTGGTCCTGTGCTGAGGCAGGAGGCAGCTCACCATACAGAGGCCAAGAAGCAGAGAGGCCTCTGTTGGATGGACCCCTGCCCGGCATGGCCAGAGCCCTGGGTTCCATCCCCAGTACCACATAATAGCCTGTCATTCTAGCACTCAAGGGATGGAGGCAGAAGATCAGGAGTCAAAGGTCAATCTTGTATATACAGCAAGTTCAGGGCCAGCCTGGGCTACATGAGACCCTGTCTTAAAAACAGAAGGTGAGAGAAGGGGGTAGAGACCCAGAACTCTGCAGCTCTTCAGAGCTCCCAGCATCCTGACTTCTCCCCACAAGGCCCAGCTCCTGAGGGTCCCAGAACCATGCTGCAGATCCTATTCCTCAGGCCAGATCTTCACCCAGTGAAGCAGAGCTTGCAGAGGAGAAAAGGGCCAGGGGAGCCAGTACTTGACTGGCAGCCAGAGGAGCTAGGCCCTGTCTGCAGCATCTGAGAACAGCAAGGACAGAATGGGCTGGGGCTGCAGGCGGGCTGACTGGGCAGTCTTGTGTCAGGCTGTTGTAACATTTACTGTTAGCCGGACGTGGTGATGCACATCTTTAATCCCAGCACTCGGTAGGCAAAGGCAGGTGGATCTCTGTGAGTTCAAGGCCAGCCTGGTCTACAAAGTGAGTTCCAGGACAGTCAGGGCTGCACGGAGAAACTCTGCTTCAAAAAACTAAAAAGAAAAAGAAAGAAACATTTATTGTTAGTAGGTGCAGTGTGCTGCTGGTGGGCAGGTGAGCACTGTGCATGCAGAAGTCAAGACCCAACTTTGTTGAGTTGCTTCTCTCCTTTAACCATGTGCTAAGTGAGTGCCCCATTTTCCAGAACTTCTTCCCAGCCCCAAGTGGTTATGTCTCCTCTGCCTGATAGGCCTCCTCTCCCACCAAACTATGGAGCCCCAGGGCTGGGCATCTGGCCCACGCCTAGCACTGCCTGCGTTTACAGTGAAGCTGGGACCAGTAGAGTATGCCAGAACCCAAGGAGGCGGTTCCCTCCCCAGGGCAAAAGTAGTCATCAAGTATAAGAAACCTCTTGCAGGCTGGAGAGTTGGCTCAGCGGTTAAGAGCACTGGTTGTTCTTCCAACGACCCAGGTTCAAATCCCAGCAACCACATGGCAGTTCACAGCTGTCTAATTGCTGGGCGTGGTGGCACACACCTTTAATCCCAGCACTCGGGAGTCAGAGGCAGGTAGATCTCTGGGTTCAAGGCCAGCCTGGTCAACAAAGTGAGTCCAGAACAGCCAAGGATACACAGAGAAACCCTGTTTCGAAAAGGATACACAGAGAAACCCTGTCTCGAAACACCATTAAAAAAAAAAAAAAAAAGCCTCTTGCGCCTCCCTCCCAAGGCAGGACAAGCTGGCTTCATTTGCTAGACTGTACTCATGCTAGTGTGGGAAGCTGGGGCCTGAGGCAACAGCTCTGGACCACCCATCTAGGCACACATGGATCTAAAGCTAGAGGCCATTCCAATGTGGGATCTGAGAATCTGCTAGGTCTATTCCTGGGAGATTGATAGAAGCCAACAAACCTGGTCAACAGTGGAGGAGTGCAGAGACAGCATTGTGGGACGCCCAAGAACTGGACCCCTTGGGCCTTGCTCTCTGTTAATCCTGTAGTCCCACACTTGCCACATGGATGCGTTCAGTACGTGTTGAGAAACTGACATTTGGGCCAGTTAGATAGTCAGTTAAAGATGACTGCCAGGAAACCTGAAGGTCTAAGGTCAATCCCCAGGGTCCATATGCCAGTAATGTGTGCGTGCACACGTGTACACACACACACACAGAAATCATTGAAGGGCGCTGGCACTCATTCTGTTCCTTCCCCGTTCATCCTCTGTCCACACTACCTGGCATCAGCCTCTCAGGGCTACCCAGTGTCTTCCCACTTTCTGCTCAGTGTGGATTCTTGCTGAGTATGTCCACCCCATCCACAGCTTCCCACATGCCACAAGCCACACCCTGCTGGCCAAGTTCAAGCAGCAGCATGAGGACAATAAGTACTTCCTGGGCACCCCAGTCCTGGAGCCCGCCTTCATCATCCAGCACTTCGCAGGCAGAGTGAAGTACCAGATCAAGGTTGGTACAGCCCTGCCCACACTGCTCGCTCTGACCCTCTGCTGATACTCAGTTGGAACAACACGTTCTGGGGTTCTTGGACTCATCCCAAACCTCAACGCTAGTCGAGCCAGGGTTGCAGAGTGTTATCTAGGACCACTGGGGGTACCACTGTGTCAACTGTTTTCCATCATGCTCCAAAGGGTGACCAAGCACTTGTACTTTCCAGGACTTCCGGGAGAAGAACATGGACTACATGCGGCCTGACATCGTGGCCCTGCTGAGGGGCAGTGACAGCTCCTATGTGCGCCAGCTCATTGGCATGGACCCAGTAGCTGTGTTTCGCTGGGCTGTGCTGCGGGCTGCTATCAGGGCCATGGCTGTGCTGCGGGAGGCTGGGCGCCTGCGTGCAGAGAGGGCTGAGAAAGCAGCAGGTAGGGACTGAAGGGCTGCCCTCCCTGGGCCCACTCTGGGAGCAAGCAGCGTGGTTGACGAGCAGTTATGGCCAATTCTAAAGCTGGGCATGTCTGCTTCAGAGGCAGAGGCAGGAGAATCATGACTTGGGGCCAGACTGAGAAAGTTAATGGGAATTTGTCTCCAGGGAAAGGGCTTAGGTGCAGCTCAGGGAATAGAGCCCAGTGAGAGGCTAGGACTTGGTGTGGGTAGAATGCTTACACAGCATGCAAAAGGTGTTGGGTTCAGTTCCCATCTCCTCAAAAGAAGAAAAGAACTGATTGCTTATTCCACAGAAATAACAGCTTTTATGCTGTAGGGGACCCTGCCAAACAGTGTCTACTCTGTGTGCCAGCAGGTATAAGTAGCCCTGACACTCGAAGTCACATGGAAGAGCTACCAAGAGGAGCCAACACCCCTTCAGAAAAACTGTACCGGTGAGCGAGACTTCAGTTTGTTCCAACAGCATCCCTGTGAGCCGTCATTGTTTACACTGATGTGGAGCCCTATACTACCAACCAGGGTCTTTGTGGAAGGGGTCCTAAGGAAGGCCCTTGTTTGGGGGCCTTTCTGCACCCCAAAAGTTAGGTCCTGGGGTGGCCTCTGCTTTGGGGAGAAGTAGGCAGGTCTGCACAGAAGATGCTTTTCCATTTCCTGGCCTGAGGGGCTAGTGGCCTTTGCAGCTGCAGCATGACACACTGGTGACACAGTGTCCCAGCCTGAGGGGACTTGGTTGTAGAATGCTGGCTCATGAGGTGTGTGTTCTGTTCCCAGGGCTGAGAAGAGTGGGGATAATTCTTACCTCATCATGCTCTGGACAGTATAGTACCTTCTGCTGTTTTTTCTTTCAGTCATTGGAGAGGCATTTTGTGAGTCTAGGCAGTGAGTCAAGCCCTCCTCTTGGCTCTAGGAGGGTTTAAAAGTGTGTGCAAGCTGGGTTGGGAGTGCTGGCCTGTGCTCACAACTGATCTAGAGACAGAAGAATTGAAAGACCAAGGCTGGGCTGGGCTACAAGGCAAGCCCCCGTTAACCATAAAAGGCTGGAGTGTGCATGTGTGTTGTGGCATCTACTGCACACAAATGAGCCTCTGGGTTCGATGTCCTGCACATGGCCTGGGATGAGGTGGGTTAGCCATGCTCAGCAGCTGCCAGAAGTTGACAATAAGGAAAGCCGAGTCCCAGCAGCCCGAGAGCCAACAGACCCTGGACACAGAAACTGTCGAGGAAACAGCAGGCATGGTTGTACACACCTGTCTTCCTAGCTGTGCAGTTCTGGCTTTGGGTTCATCTGGGCTGCTGAGCAGAGCCATGAACCAAATCAGCAGTTAGTGATCCACAGGTGCCAAGTAGAGGAGAGGCCTCCATTCCGCACACAGCCGTCTCCCACGAGTGGCCCTTGCCTAGCCTAGCTCTGTCAGTGCTGTGTCCATCGGCTTCACTGAGCTTCTCCTTTGCAGCTGTGCAGGGCTAGATTTCTCCTTTGACCGCTCTGAGGAGTTGGATGTTAACGCTTTTGAGGACATCATGGCTTTCTATGAGAGCAGGAAGTAAGTAGCAGGCAGGCCTTCATACCCAAGACCAGGGAGGCACAGGCCAGGGCCACCATCTGGGAGCTCAGAGCAGCATTCTTCTGGGGCACACACTGCCACATTTGGCCAGGTCAGGGCATATGTGGGGTTGGGAGAAGCCACTGCTCTGAGCACTCTAGACAGGTAGGCTGTGTAGGAAGTAAAGGGATCCATTAACCCTGTGTCACCTGTGTCATTTTTGCTCTTGTGCCTCCCTGGAGGGTGAGGGAGCGAAGGTGAGTATGGCATCCATCTGGGCACGAGGCATGGTGCATGTATCACAGTATGGGGCTGCACACAGGGCTCCTTCAGGCCAACTTTCAGAGTCTAAACATGCTTTTAGAATAACTGGAGTGAGGCTGTCAGGATGTCCCAGTGGGTAAAGGTGCTTACCACCAGGCCTGCCTACCTCAGTATGAATTCTAAAATCCACATGGTGGCGAGAACCAGCTCCTGCAAGTTGTCCTCTGACCTCCACACACGCGCACATACTCACACACTCATATACATACACACACGCGCACACACACACATGAATACAGAAGGAAATAACTGAAGATGAGATGAAAACTAGGGCTGGACTTAGTGGCAGATCAGCTGTTGAGGGTACTTGGGGCCTTGAGCACCATGACAGCAAAAGTGTGTGCTGCAGGAGTGGGTCAGTGTTCTTGCCAAGGACCCAGCTGCCAGCACTCTCATGGGCCAGCTCACAACCACCTGTGATTCCAGTGCCAACAATTCTTGACACCTTCTTCTGCCCTTCACGATCACTGCACTCATGGGCACATCCCCACACGTACCTACATACTTAGGCACGTAGTTAAAAATAAATTTTTTAAAAAGTGGACTCTCTTAAGGTAGGGAGTCAGCCTCAGTTGTGGGGCAGATTGTTCCTGCAGTGGGGTCACCTGTATATCAAAGGGTGTTGGGAAGTGTCCCTGCCTGCCATTTGCCAGGTGCCAGAAGTGCCAAACCCTAGGAAGAACAGTCAAATATCCCCATGTGTTGACACAGATTGGTCTGCTAGGGCTAGAAAGTGTGGCCTCCAGCTGAGAAGTAACCGACAACCAGGGACTTTATGGGCACCAGGAAGGTCAAGCCTGGGCCATGCTCTTCAGGCCCACCCAGTTGTATACAAATTGCAAAGGCTCATAAATATGAGATCCCAGCTGGGCGACTGCTCATGGGAAAGGCGCTCACTGCCATGCCTGATGCTCCTGATTTGATCTCCATGTCCCCCATGATGGAAGGAAAACTCGCTGCTCAGAGCTGTCCTCTGACCTCCATGAGCTGTGGCATGTCCCCCAAGATATAAATAAAAGCCACTTAAAAAAATTGAAGACCCTGGCACTCAAAAGAGGGCCGTGCAGATCAGTGCCTGCTGCTGAACTAGAGTCATATCCCAGCACACACATGGGTTACTCCCAAATAGCTGTCACTCTAGGGCTGAGGCACCAGCACCAGCCCTGGCCTCTAGAGCACCTGCACACACAGGCACACACACACACAGAGACACACAGACACGTGCACACACACTCATATACATACATACACATGTGCATACCCACACATAAATAAAATTCTTAAAAACAAAGCTGGCTACTAACACTCACGCATTAGTGTTGCCTCACAGTGCAGTTCTGAGCCAGCCATTGCTGAGCAGCCCTAAT
>CAJQZJ010033560.1:177773-192799 GCA_907164525.1 Lophiomys imhausi | reverse complement strand
TCCCACCCCCGCGTGAGTGTGTGTGAGCCTGTGGGGCCATCCCACCCCTGGGTGGGTGGGTGTGAGCCTGTGGGGCTGTTCTCATGCAAACCAGCACAGTCTCCATCTTAATGTCTTAACCTAGGGTCTCCCACTGAACCTGGAGGTGTTGATTCATCTAGGTTGGCTGGCAGCAAACATACCCATCCCCACATCCCCACAGCAGTGGGAGTCCATGTGTGTGCCCCTGAGCTCAGCTTTTATATGGGTGCAGTCTCCCCAGTCACCTCATTGATTGATTGAGACAGTGGTCCTCGATGTCCTGAACTCGCTCTGTAGACCAGGCTGGCCTTGAACTCACGGAGATCCGCCTGCCTCTGCCTCCTGAGTGCTGGGATTAAAGGCATGCACCACACCCCAGCCCTCCATTTTTTCCTAATGAAGTCAAAACCAGATCCTGGCTAGACCTGATTAAACACACCTGTGATCCCAGCCCGGAGGAGGCTGAGGCCAGGAGAATGGCCACTATTTGGAGTTTGAAGCTGTCCTGGGCTACACAAACTATCTCAGACACCAAAGCACAAAAACTTAAAGCGCTTCCCGCCCCTCCCCCCACCTCTGGGAACCTGTCCTGGGTCCTCAGCTTGAAAACTATGTGAAAGCCTTGTGCCCAGATGGCCTTGCTAGACTCTAGAGTGACTCTTTCACAGAAAGAGTGGTCTGTGAGCCCCTGAGCATTTCATCCGAACCACAGCAAGTAACAGAAAAACAGCATAGGCATACTCGATAGTATGGGGAGGTGCAGACAGGAACCTCTCTGCCGAGACTCCCACTCCTGACCTCAGAACATGTCAGAACCCAGGGGCTGTAACTGTCAGGAAGTACAAAATCAGATCAAAGGGCTCTGCTCCTCTTGAGGCCCCAGATGGCTTCTCCTGGCCTGGCTCTGGGGACTTCAGACATCTTTGCCTTGTAGACAAGGAACTGATCCATCTTCATGGGCCATCTCCACCCAATGGCTTCTCTGAAATTGTTTTTGGTTGCTTATAGTGCCCTGAAGGAGTCCTGGGCTGCAAACATATTGGGCAGGGCTCCACTCGAGCCACACCCCCAGCCCCTCACTGGGAGATTCTAGGCATGGCTCTTCCCCTCAGAAACGCCCTCACCCACACCCCCAGCCCCTTCTGTTTTGTCTTGAAAGAACACTTACCATTGGATTTGTGTTGACTTGGCTAATTTCTATCTCGTTCTGTATTCCTTGAGATGTCACAAATACAAAGACCTTTCCTATACAAAATCCCAGTTAACAGAGCTAACAGCCCAAGATAACTTTGTAGTGGGCAGCCATTTGCTCATACAGTAGCCAGCAAATTACGCTGTTCGTAATTTGTCATCATTTCTCTGGCTTTCTTCTGATGCTGTGCCTATGAAAGCCATCAAGGGACAGGAACTCATTTCATTATTTTATTTAAATTATCTTAAATTATTTTCATTCCTTTTTTTGTTTTTGTTTTTTTGGAGACAGGGTTTTTCTGTGTAGCCCTGGCTGTCCTGGACTCACTTTGTAGACCAGGCTGGCCTTGAACTCACAAAGATCCGCCTGCCTCTGCCTCCCGAGTGCTGGGATCACTCCTGGCTTCATTTCTATTGTATGTGTGTGCACACATGCACATGTACATACATGTACCATTGCATATATATGGAGGTCAGAGGACAACTTGATGTAGTCAGTTCTTTTCTTCCACCATGTGGGCCTCAGGTTGGAGACAGGTCATCAGGCTTGGTGGCAAGCACCTTAACCCACTGTGCACTCTTTCCAGCCCTCGTTATACTTTTTGCGTGACACTAGCGGCAGCTGAGTCCTGCTTTGTCTTCCTCAGCTCAGGCAGACACCGTCTCTCCATTATGGTCCCGCCCAGTACTCCACAGTGAACCCTTGTCTGGGTGGCCCTGTTCAGTTTTCAGTCTGTCTGTATAACAGCCCTAGCTGTCCTGGAACTCTCTCTGTAGACCAGGCTGGCCTCAAACTCTCAGAGATCCACCTGCCTCTGCCTCCAAAGTGCTGGGGTTGAAGGTTTGCACTAGCACGCCTGGCTCCTTTTTGTTTTTAAGAAAGATAAGCTCAGTCACGGTAGAGGAAAGTGGGTACACAGTAACAGGAGAGCCCACCAGGTTTTGGTGTTCTGAGACCAAGCTTTACTCTACAATCCAGGTGTTCCTCAAATGTGTAGCAAACCTCCTGCCTCAGTGTCCCATGTGCTGGATTGCAGGTGTGAGCCGTCATGTTGCAACATGCTCAACCCCGTTTCCCCCACTCCTTTACACAAGGTGTCCTACAGCTCAGGCTGGCTTTAAACCTGGGAGCTGAGAATGACTTTTAGCTCCTGGTCCTCCTGCCTGGTTCCAAGGGTGTGTCCCATGCCTGGCCTCCATTTTTATTCTAAATCAGCAATGAGAGCGTGGCTTCCTGAACAGAGGCTCTGTCTCCTCTTAACTTCTGTTTCTCGGGTCTTAAACCTCGTGTATAACGGAGGCATGGTGCTCCATTCACGCATACACACCCCAGCTGCCAAGTATGTCAAGGCACCCTGACTGCCTGGAGAGCCTGTCTCAAAGTGTGGTGACACACCTGTAACCCAAGCACCTGGAGGACTCTGCATTTCAGGTCTGCCTGGCCTACAGAGCGAGGCCCTGTCTCAAAAAAAGAAAAGAAAAGAAAGTGGGACTAGAGGTTAAAGTAGGGCTTAGCGGTTAAGAGCACTTTCCCTGCGTCTAGAGGACACAAGTTCAGTTCCCAGCACCCACATCTGGTGACTGGTTGGTGGTCACTCTGAGTCCAAAGGGATACCACACCCTCCTCTGGCCTCCAAAGGTACTGCACTCACATGACGGACACCCACAGACACATGCATGGCATGTACCCATCAATAAAAGCGTAAAAGAAAAAAGAAACACCTATGTCATTTGCAGATCCACCTTCAAGCGCCTCTTCCTGCACAAAACCAAGGATAAGAAGCCCAGCATGGAGGGTGTGGAGGAGACAGAGGGCAGTGCAGGGCAGGCTGCTCAGGAAGCCCCTGCCAAGAAGAGTCTAGAAGGTTGGTTCCCTTAACTTCAAGCATCAGCTGCCTGGCAGTGCCCAAGGCTATCGGGTTCCAGCAGCGCCATCGGAACCCTGGGTGGGGACCTGACTTGGGTGTGCATCTGGGTGCCCGTTTCTGACCTGGCCTCTGACTGCCCTGTGTACCTCCCTGCAGCACCTTCTAGCCAGCAGCACCGCCATGCTGCAGGCGAGAAGCCCCTAAAAGGAAAGAAGAGTCGAAACCGCAAGGTTGGCCAGATCACGGTGTCCGAGAAGTGGCGAGAGTCAGTGTTCCGCAAGATCACCAACGCCAATGAGCTCAAGTTTCTGGATGAGTTTCTACTCAACAAGGTGAGCCCCCATGATGCCATTCATCAGCCATCCCCAAGCTAGAGAGAGTGCCATGCGGCGGCTGCTCATCCCCAGGGGCTGGGTTCTGCCCCTGGCATCAGTGGGTGAAACAATAGAAAAGATTCCAGAGCTGAGCTCGAGACTCAGCTCAGCACAGTAGGACCGTCGAGGTGTCTCAGGGGTGAAGATGCTTGCTGTGAAGCCTGATGACCTGACTTTGATGCCCCAGCCCACACCCTGGAAGACAGAACCAGTTCCCACAGGTTGGCCTCTGACCTCCATTCATGCTGGAACATGTGTGTATGGACACAGGCAAACTCCTGGCCTAAACTGAAAAAATATTTAGTATGTGTAGGTGTTTTGCCTGTATGTATGTATCTGTACCACATGCATGCAGTGCCCACAGAGGCCAGAAGAGGGCAACAAATTCTCTGGAGCTAAAGTTTACAGGTAGCTTTAAGCTGTCTTAGGCATGCTGGGAATCAAACCCAAGTCCTCTGGAATTTCAGCCAGTGCTGTTAACCACGAGCCATCTTCCCTAGCTCCTAATGTTTTGTTTCTCAAGACAAGGTCTCTCTGTATAGCAGTGGCTGTCCTGGATTTTCCTCACTCTAAGGCAATGTTTGTATTGTAAACATGAGTCTTGTTCCTGGTTGTGTGAGGAAGCCGTGCTCCACTCTGAGCCTGTTCTACCCAATAGCTTCAGACAAAGGGCTGTGGAGTACTGATGGGAGCTCATGGTGGGAGGCACAATGCATGCATTCATCTTGTTCCTGCCATTGCCACAGGCCTTGGGAGGCTGAGGCAGGAGGATTGCAAGTTACAAGCCAAACTATTAAAAAAAAAAAAAAGAAATACTCTCTCACTGGAGAGTTGGCTCAATGGTTAAGAGTACCAGCTGCTCTTTCATAGGTCTTGGGTTCAATTCCAAGCACCACATGGTGACTCTCAACCATCTATAAAGGGATCTGATGTCCTCTCTGGCATGCAGGAGTACATGCAGATAGAGCACTCATATACTTAAATAAACAAATCTTAAAAAAAAAAGCCTAAGCCGGGCGGTGGTGGCGCACGCCTTTAATCCCAGCACTTGGGAGGCAGAGGCAGGCGGATCTTTGTGAGTTCGAGGCCAGCCTGGTCTACAAAGTGAGTCCAGGACAGCCAGAGCTGTTAAACAGAGAAACCCTGTCTCGAAAAAAAAACAAAAAAAAAAGCCAGGCAGAGGTGGCGCACTCCTTTAATCCCAACACTCAGGAGGCAGAGGCAGGCGGATCTCTGTGAGTTCAAGGCCAGCCTGGTCTACAGAGTGAGTTCTAGGATAGCCAGGGCTACACAGAGAAACCCTGCCTCAAAAAACCAAAACCTAAAACCTCTCTGAAGAATTAAGAGTTTGGCTGTATACAAGTACAGTGCTTGCCTCGCCTGCCTGAGGCCCTTGGTTCCATCCAAGCATTGCAAAGCCCCACAGAATCGTGTCCTATTGACACCATCAAATGCATACACACATGACGCCCTTTAGGCTAGAATGGCTGTAACATGGCAGGAGATCTGTGCAGGCTACTCCTGTGTTGAGAACCTGTGGAGCAGCCTATCCCAGTCACCTGTCCTATCGTGCTCTGTGTCGAGCTTTCTGGACGCCGTGGGTCTCGTAGCTGCATTGAGTGCAAGCAGCCCTGAGCATCCTCTCCATGCAGGTGAACGACCTTCGCTCCCAGAAGACACCCATCGAGAGCTTGTTCATCGAGGCCACTGAGCGCTTCAGGAGCAACATCAAGACCATGTACTCTGTGCCTGTATGTGTGACCCACCTGAGCTGCCCACATCTCCTCCAGCCCTGCTCCACAGCCCCCAACCCCCTTGCTGGGCTGTGGAGACACCTTGTCATATTCCTACAGAATGGGAAGATCCATGTAGGCTACAAGGACCTGATGGAGAACTACCAGATTGTTGTCAACAATCTGGCCACTGAGCGTGGGGAGAAGGACACCAACCTGGTCCTGAATGTCTTCCAGTCACTGCTGGACGAGTTCACCCGCAGCTACACCAAGACTGACTTTGAGCCGGCCAAGGTAGGTAGCTGCACCCCCACAGCCCCTGGCCCCAGGTCTTCCCTGTGCAACAGCTGGCCCAGCGCTCCCATCTCGTCCCACACATCCCCCTGGCTCTGCCCACGCCTCAGCACATCTTCATCCTCACAGCCCCACCGACTAGGGCAGCGCCATCTCCCTGTCAGCCACACAGCCCCTGACAGCTGCTGTGCTGAGCAGGCTGTGGGTGTCAAGGTGCCCTATGCTGCTGCAGGTGTAGAGGGTCCAGGTGCTCCCAAGTGCCTTTGTGAGGACAGGGATATTCCTCAGGGACAGCCAGACTGAGCAGTTGTCCCCACATGGATTTGATCTCTGTCTCCCAGCAGAGCAAAGTGCAGAAGAAGAAGCGGAAGCAAGAGCGTGCTGTGAGTAGTCGTTTGTGGGTGAGGAGTAGTGGGTGTGTGTGGTCTGTGTGCGCGCGCTCCTGTGCGTGCCGTGAATAGTCCTTTATTCAAGTTTATGCAAGTGCATGCATGCACAGATGGGCTCGTGTGCAGCCCTGATGGAAAGGAGCTGCTGTGAGATGGCAGAGTGGGGATGCCCCAGCCCAGCCCCCCACTCTCCCACTCCAGGTCCAGGAGCACAATGGACATGTATTCGCCAGCTACCAAGTGAACATCCCGCAGTCGTGTGAGCAATGTCTCTCCTACATCTGGCTCATGGACAAGGCCCTGCTGTGCAGTGGTGAGCCTCGCCCTGTCCTGGACACATGGGTGCCTTACCCCTGCCACCTTCATGTCCTCCTGCCCACTCTTCAGAAAGCTCCTCCCAACACATGCACGTGCACACACACAGAAGCAGGTCATGTGACCATCATGGGGACCTGCCTCTGCGCATGCATGCTGCTCACAGAGCTTCAAATATGAGGCTCTGCGTCCCCAAGGTCCCTCCTTTTGACTACCAATCACCCACCACCTACCCTCTTCTCACAGGAATCAGGGCACAGGGGCAGCCTGTGGTGGTTTACAATGTGGTCAGGGTCCCTAAACAATGAGGGACTGGGTGTTCTCAGGAGCCTGGGGTCCTGTGCATGCACCCTCTGTGACCTCCACTCTGGTCCCATAGTATGCAAGATGACCTGCCACAAGAAATGCGTGCCCAAGATTCAGAGCTACTGCTCCTACACGGGAAGGAGGAAGGTGAGCGTGCCTGAGTCTGGAACTTTCTAGACTATTGCAGCCAGGGCTCCGAGGGAAACGGCAGCAAGTGCTGTGGCCTCCACCTCCACTGCAACACACACACTGAGGCTCTCAGCCAGGCTCCTGACCCATGCAGAAGAGTACCGGGCCTGGCAGAGGGAGGCCCTCCACTGTGCATGGAGGTGTTGGAGAACCATGTTTGAGGGAGAGCAAGAATGAGAATCCACTTCTAGCAGGGGCTGTGGGGCTGGGCGCCTTCTCCCCAGGAAGGGCCATCTAGCCTATGGGTGCTGCATGGAGCAAGTTGCTCCCTCTTAAGCATGCCTTCAAGGGCAGAGTGTGTGGGGAGGGGAGGAGGAGGCTGGGGAAGTAGCACCCAGGCCCGATTCTCCCTCCCACATGCTATAGAATGAGCCAGGTGCCGAGCCAGGCCACTTCGGGGTGTGTGTGGACAGCCTGACCAGCGACAAGGCATCCGTGCCCATAGTGTTGGAAAAACTCCTGGAGCATGTGGAGATGCACGGACTGTACACCGAGGGCCTCTACCGCAAGTCAGGCGCTGCCAACCGCACTCGGGAACTGCGGCAGGCCCTGCAGACAGGTGGGCCTGGGAGCAAGTGCCCCAGCCGGGCCCCGCTGGTCAGTACCCACACACTACTCACACATCCCTTGCCCTGCAGACCCCACTGCAGTTAAGCTGGAAGACTTCCCCATCCATGCCATCACCGGGGTCCTGAAGCAATGGCTACGGGAGCTGCCCGAGCCCCTCATGACCTTTGCGCAGTACGGAGACTTCCTCAGGGCTGTTGGTGAGCCATGGAAGAAGGGAATAGGCTGGGAGCTTGTCCTGCTCCAGCTGGGGCCTGTAGTCTGGGTTGGGTTTGTTTCCTGTCTGGACCTAGACCCCACATGGAGGGCCTTCATGTACCCCGAATGCATGGGGAAGGAGGGCTGGGCATGGCTGGTGCTGCCCAGGACTGATGACCCTGGCCTCCCCAGAGCTTCCGGAGAAGCAGGAACAGTTGGCTGCCATCTACGCTGTCCTGGACCACCTGCCTGAGGCCAACCACACCTCGCTGGAGCGACTCATCTTTCACCTTGTCAAGCAAGTGTCCCTCCCCCCAGGAGCTGAGTGGGCTGTGCTTTGTGACATGGTTTCACATCCTGACCACTAATAACAAGGCATGAACCTGGCGTTGGGGTCAGAGAGGGCCGGCACCTAACTATTGACTCTGCAGGGTGGCCCTGCTTGAGGATGTGAACCGCATGTCTCCGGGAGCTCTGGCCATCATCTTTGCGCCCTGCCTGCTGCGTTGCCCAGATAACTCCGACCCGCTGACCAGCATGAAGGATGTACTGAAGATTACCACGTGAGTCACCTGGCCCCAGGCCTATAACCACACAGCTGGCCGGAATGTCCCTCGTCCTCACAGTGGGCTTAGGCAAGAGAATCTGGAGTTCCAGGCCAGCTGCAGAGCAAAAAGGCTGTGTCTCCAACAAAAACCTAACTCAAAAACCCCACATGGCCTCCATCATGGCTTCTTGGAGAGTAAGCCCAGAGACTCCTGGTGACCCTGGCTTGCCTGGGAATTCTATCAGACCCGTGGGGGATTAGCGTGATTACGTTTCCTTTTTAATTAACATTTTATGGGGGTGAGGACACAGAACATGGCGCATGTGTGGAGGGCTGAGGAACAGCACCCGATGACTCGGTCATCAGGTTTGGAGCCTTTATCCTCTCACCCATCTTTCTGGTGGCCGCTTAGATTTCTTCAGCAGCCTTCCCTGCCTCCCCACCACACACATACACGTGTATGCCCACGCACTCACCAGCTTTTCCTTTTCTGTGATGCTAGGACTGAAGCAGGGTTCCATGTGTCCCAGCAGGCACACTCAGGCCTGCTCAGCATGTGTTGTAGTGAGCACACCATTTTAAGTAAAACCTAGCATTTAGTAAAAGGTGGATCTGTGGTGAGTGGAATTGGGGTCCCAGAAGCTGCCCTGCTGCAGGCAGTGCAGGTGTTAATCCATGCAGGGAGAGCATGGGAAGACCTTGTTTTGGGCCCCTCAAGAAGAAGCATTCAAGAGAAGAGACTCCTAAGCACCACCCCACATGGGGACAGGCAGCCAGGAAGCCAAACCTATAGGTGAATGATCAGTTTCCTTTCATTGTCTTCCCATTGCCACATGAGTGGTCTTCCAAAGGCTTGAAGGGCTGGAATGTGGCTCTGTGGTAGAGCTTTCACTGGGCACGCGTGAGGGCCTAGGTTCCATACACCACACCGCCTGCACACCCCACCCCACCCATAAAAATAAAAAGCTGCTAGCAGAGGACCTGATTTTGGCCTGTACCCTTGGCAGCTTTCTCAAAGTAAGGCTGAGTAAGTAGCCTTCTGTGGTCTCCAGTCGTCTCCTGGCCACCAAAGATGGGTGAGAAAGGAACCCAAAGCCACTGGGAGGTGGGATGGGGACAGGCTCACTTCCTGTATCTGCAGCACTCTGGTCATAATAGGGAGTCTTCCTTGTGACCTTACGGCCTAAAGGCTGGCCTTCCTCCTCTCCAGGACTGGGGTTGAGCTGGGTCCCTCCAGTGACCATTGAGTGGGCTCGACAGGAATCAAAGCTTATAGAGCTGTCAAGGCAGGGCATTGACTTGGGCAGTCTGCCTAGCCTTTCTGTACCCTGTCCCTTTCTAGGAGTTAAAGTAGTCCCACCTTGCTGGTGACAAGGGTTCTGTTCTCCAACCTGCACCATCCTTTTACCTCCTACCCTGAGTTACCTCCTACCCTGAGCACTGTCAGGGGTCACCCAGTGTCCCAGAGTCCCGGCCCTGGCCCAGGTCCTGCTGGCTCTCTGGGACTGCCTTCCCTAGCCACTGGACAGGAACTGACCTCTCATCTGTGCACAGGTGTGTGGAGATGCTTATCAGAGAACAGATGAGGAAGTACAAGATGAAGATGGAGGAGATCAACCAGCTGGAGGCAGCTGAGAGCATCGCCTTCCGCAGGCTCTCCCTGTTACGGCAAAATGCTGTGAGTGCTGGCCTTGGGGCTGGGGCGGGGCTTATCCATAGGGCTTGGGCTCGTGGGCAGTGTGGTCAGGGACCTTGTGGTGGCACAGGTGGGGCAGAGCCCTGCCTTCACCAAAAGGCTACCTTCACTTAGCCAGAAGCAGGTTGTCCCTCTGAGTGGCCAGATGGGGCATTTCAGGACATGAACCTGGCGTGGTTTCCTTCCGGTCAGTTCTGCGGGAGGGTCAGGTCCTGGGCTCCCATGGGAGTCAGTGGGTCTGCTGCCCAATGCCGGTCTGGTCCTGCTTGTGGCTTTGTGTCAGGCTCAGCACGCCTGTTCAGCTGTGTCATCTCTCCCCCAGCCATGGCCTCTCAAACTGGGGTTTTCGTCTCCCTGTGAGGGGGTCCGGGTATGTATGCCCTGCATGGGCCAGTACATGTCCCCAGGTGCACGCTGAGCAACCCTGACCATAGCATAGAGCATGCCCTAACACCTGGAAGTGCATGCTGGTCCCGTCCCACTAGATCCCTGCGGATTCTAGATCCTACATTCACAGAACTCTGGAGGGGGCTCACCTCACAACTAACCTAGAGCTGCTGACCCCTCCCTCTACCCAAGCACTAGTCCTGGCCCACACCCTGAGCTCTGTCCACCCTCCAGTGCTGGATTAGACCTGCCCCTTCTGTGTTTCAGACCAAAAGCCCCAGGACCCCAGTGGTCCAGGACAACAGCCTGGAGGAGCTGGAGGCGCTCCCTGAGGAGGCAGCAGGGGCTGATGAGGACCGAGAGAAGGAGATTCTCATGGAGCGGATCCAGTCCATCAAGGAAGAGAAGCAAGTGTCATGTGCCCCGTTCCCTCTAATGTGCTCCATTCCCTCTGATGTGCCAGTTTGGGCAGGCTCTCCAGGCAGGAGCAACCCGTGGACCAGTACTGAAGCCAGACTGGCTGTGGGGATGGGGGCGCAGATGCCAAGGGGATCACTGACTGCTTGGGCTTGGTGTGAGGGAGGGGCCCAGAGAAGCAGGACTACTTCCTTTGGGGGCCATCTCCTGGAGGGAATGGCCTCAGATATGGTGCCCCCACCCTCAGGGAGGACATCACATACCGGCTGCCGGAGCTGGACCCTCGGGGCTCTGATGAGGAGAACCTGGACTCAGAGACATCCGCCAGCACTGAAAGCCTGCTGGAGGAGAGGGGCCCACGGGGGGCTGTGGAAGGTCAGTGTGAAGGTGGCATCCAACGACCCTCCCCACAGCGGCATACCCAGGGCGGGAGTCCACCCAAACCCCCACTGCAGTAACCCAGAGTCTGTCTCTCCAAGGGCCCCCTGCACCTGCTCTCCCCTGCCCCAGTGTGCCCACCCCGAGCCCCCTCCCCGCAGCCGCCACCCCTCCACGCCGAAGACCGACATCCTTCGTCACGGTCAGAGTGAAGACACCCCGGAGGACCCCCATCATGCCCATGGCCAACATCAAGCTCCCGCCAGGCCTGCCCTCGCACCTGAAGAGCTGGGCACCTGCTCTCCAGGAGGCCGCTGTTCCCGTGAGGCGCCGAGAGCCACCCGCCCGCCGACAGGACCAGGTACATTCTGTATACATCGACTCCGGGACTGACCTGCCATCACAGGGCACCCTGGAACCCCTGGATCACGATGCCAGACTTCCTGGGGCCAAACGCAGGTACTCGGACCCCCCCTATCTACTGCCTGGCCCCCAGCTCTGGCCAGGCCAATGGCTGAGGACCATGACAAGCAGTCTGCATGTCCCAAAACCCCAGATCTGGGTGCACCAGCCATGGAGCTGGCCTTCACTCTCTGAGAAGGATCCAGAATGAAAGGCTCCCAGAGGGATGAGGTGGGCACCAGCTCTGTGTGTCATGGAGGCTGGGGGCTGCTGGCCAGGAGCCACCAGAGCCCCCAGCAGCACAGTAGTAGTACCCTTTCTACTGTCAGTAACTCTCTCTCTCCGTTCGTGGTTTACATAAATTTTAAGTCGTAACAGCCTTGATGGAGGACCAAACGTTTTGTATGTGTACATCTGCCTTTTATATTAACTCTCCGCCTCTGTAACCTGGACATGGGGAAGCCAAGCCTGTGATGTGGACATATGGCTGCCACGCTCCACATCAGTGGACCGTGAACTCACAGGGCACCCGCTGCCCTCCTGAATGCTTCCCAGCAGTGGCCAGCCAACCAGAGAGCTTCCCAGCGATTGTTGGAGCTTTCCATAGGGTCGCAGCTCTTGCCAGAAGACAGGACAAGAGTGGGAGCCTCACAGCCTGCATTCCAGGGAAGCCTGAAAGTAGCCCACAGCTGTGCCCACTATACCTTGGCTCAGGCACAGGGGACTGCCCTTGGTGCTGCCTGCCCTGTGGGATGCAAGGAACCAGGGACTCTCAACCTTTAGGGGCAGGCAGTGTATGTCCTGAAGTTCCTATGCAGCCCTGGGACAGCCTGGGTCCTTTAGAGCCTGGCTCTCTCCTCAGGCCCTCTACCCCTGTCATGGACACACGGCCACAAGCCTGGGACCAAGGAAGCCCAACAGGAGGTGTGAAATAAAAGTGCTTGAGAAGTGTTGGTATAGCCATGCTGCCTGGGCTGGATAGGGGGTGGGGTGGGGGGGTGGGGAGTCCCGTCTGAAGAAGGGTCTGTCTGAGCCCCCAGCCAGCTCTCCTGAGTTGTCCCTTCCAGTGTTGGGGATGAAGCAAGAGCTGCCATTAGCCCAGGATGTACCTGAGAGCTGAAGCGTGAACTTGTGGCTAGCTTAGACTACAGAGTAACGCTCTGCATGAAAAGAAGAAAAGGCTGCTCAGACTTCATTCTTCAAGGAGGCCATGCCCTGACTGGCCGCTGAGTGTCACCTGCCTGCAGAGGGAGGTCCAGGCAGAGCATCCATGTCCTGAGACTGCGAGGTACCAACCAGAGACTCCACACCGACCCTCGACCCTCGAGGGATGGGCCTCAGGCAGAACAGGTGTGGTAGGCGGAGAGTGCCTGCAGAAGATGTGGGTTTGGTTCCTAGCAGCAACATGGGGCCCCACAACCACCTGTAACTCCAGTTCCAAGTGATTGGACACCCTTTTCTGGCCTCCACAGGCACGAAGGTGGTGCACACACATACACACTCACACAAAAATATAAAAAGTTTTGAAAAAAGAAATAGACGTCCTAAAAATCCCATATTAAATTCCTTTTAGGGGCTGGGGAGAAACCTCAGAATACTTGCCACACAAACGGGGGCCTGAGTTCAAATCCCAGCACCCATGTAAAGCTGCTGTGGCTCTGGCTCAGTGGCGAAGCCCTGCCTGGAGAACCAGACAACAGAGTGATGGAGCAGGACCTAACACCTTCCTCCTGCACTCAAGGCACATACACCACACACATCCCTTCATGTCGGGCCTGGTGGCACACCTATTCCAAGCACTCAGAAGATAGGAGCAGGAGGATCAGGAGTTGAGAGCTAGTGTGGTCTATGTTACACCATGTTGCAAAAAATACACCTCACTTGTTTCCCGTAAGGGTCCTAAATACCTTAGGCACAGACTAGATTGGCCCATCCGGAAACCCGCAGCTCAGGTCTCCAAAGCCAGGACCTACTGCCCCAGGTTTTGAAGGCTCTAGACCAGTGGTTCTCAACCTTCCTATTGCTGTGACCCTTTAATACAGTTCCTCATGCTGTGGTGACCCCCAACCATACAATTATTCCATTGCTACTTCATAACTCATGTAGCCGTTAGTGGTTTTAATATAAGTATTTGTATTTTCTGATGGTTTTAGATGACCCTTGTGAAAGGGGCTGCGACTGCTCCAGGTGGCAAGGCTGGAGCTTCTTGCTCTGAGCTTTACCCACCAGCTGCCGGTGGTGCCTGCAGTCGTAGCAGGTAGCCCCTGCAGGTGTTGCAGGTCCTGGACAGGCCTCAGTGTTAGCAGCCTTTGGGCTGGTACGTTCTTGGTGACAGGCTCACATTTCTCATTTCTGCTCCTTTTCCTGCCATCTTGAAACTTTTTTCAGATTTCTTTTAATCCTCTGTGTGTGTGCGCACACGCACACACATGGGCACACAGGGCGCACACCCACAGGTGGTGCTGGGATTTGAGCCATCTTCTGAGACGTTTCTCCAGCTTCCCACCCCTTGGTGGGCCATGCTTCCTCCTCTGTTAGTTGCTCCACCCTCTCTACAAGGGTGACACGACGACTGTTTTATCTGCCACTTCTTGTTGTGGACAATGCCTGACAACAAAAGAAGCGTAAGGAGTGGCTTTTCTGGGCTCATGACTCAGGTGCACAGTGCACAACAGAAGGGAGGCAGCCTAGCTGGAGACCTAACACAGTTCTAGGCCATCCCTCATGTTCCCCTAGTAACTAAATCCTGTGAGGTCGTCAAGACAACTATCATTACTAGAGTCCCAGCCTCAGAATTTCTAGGTAGCCTGGGCTACTGCCTTACTGTTGCTGTCATGAAATACAGGACCAAAAGGCAACTTGGAGAGGACAGGGTTTCTCCAGCTCATGCTTCCACAGCACTGTTCTTCAGTGAAGAAGCTCAGGCAGGAACCTGGAGGCAGGTGTAACCGAACTTTTTAATTATTATTTAACATTTATTACTATATTCACTTATAACAAATAAAAATTATTTCTTAACTATTAATCCTACATATTCCTATAACCCCTTTAACCTATCCACTAAACCTATTGATAATTATAACAACTACTTTCATAACCTTTTAGAATGATACAGTCTCTGGGGCGGGTCCTCAGTCGTCAGGAACACAGTCTTTGTTGTAGATTCTTTAACGCACTTAGCAGTCCTTTTTCTGGATCTCTCAGATGCAGGTTCGTCAGGGTAAGTTGGTTATTGCAGTCTCACCTTAAATAAGGCTTGATGCTTTCTTCTCTCTGGGAGACCCCAGCCCCTTCGCATCAGCAACTCTGCCTCTCTACCTCAGAGTCCTTAAAGCCAGGCACAGTTTCCTTTAGGTCACTGTTCAGACAGATCAAACCCCTCTAGGCAAAAGCTAAGCTACAGGGTTTAGTCCTTGACATTTTGGTGTCTTGCTCAGGCTTTCTTTGCTCACCAGCTTCTTTCTGCCTCAGGGAGAGCTGGCCATCATTTTTTCAGCAGGACTCTGGGAGCTTTCTAGCATGAGGGGCCTGTTCTTTTGGGCTCCATGCACTGTCCTTAAATAGGAGGAACTCTGTTTCAGCTTAATTTGGGCTCTGCCCACTTAGCAGCTGAAAACAATGTCAGGCCAGATACTTCGTTTCTTTTTTTTTTTTTTGGTTTTTCGAGACAGGGTTTCTTTGTGTAGCCCTGGCTGTCCTGGACTCACTTTGTAGACCAGGCTGGCCTCGAACTCGCAAAGATCCACCTGCCTCT
>CAJQZJ010033560.1:160386-177763 GCA_907164525.1 Lophiomys imhausi | reverse complement strand
TCGCAAAGATCCACCTGCCTCTGCCTCCCAAGTGCTGGGATTAAAGGCGTGCGCCACCACTGCCCGGCTGATACTTTGTTTCTTTAAGTCCATTAAGTCTTTCCTGTTTTTCTGACAGCCTTGTTTTTTTTCAGTCCATTGAGTATTTCCTGTTTTCCTGACTTCAACCTTGTTTTTCAGTCTATTAAGTCTCCTGTTTGTTTCCTGTTTTTAGTCCACATGCTGATAATGATCTTTATGCAGTTTCAGAAACCCCTATATATTTTCTAAATCTAATTTATCTAACTCCCTACAGGCAGGAGCTGATGCAGAGGCCGTGGAGGGGTGCTGCTTACTGGCTTGCTCCCCACGGCTTTCTCAGCCTGCTTTTATATAGAACCCAGGACCACCAGCCCAGGGATGGCACCACCCACAATGGCCCATGAGTTGCTAAGCAAGAAATACCCAGCCTGGCATGGTGGCACACGCCTTTAACCCCAGCACTTGGGAAGCTGAGGCAGGCGGATCTACAGAAAGTCCAGGACAGCCAGGGCTGTTACACAGAGGAACCCTGTCTCCAAAAAAAAAGAAAAAAAAATCTGGGAGCTGTCTGCTTCACCTCCACCTGGGGGTCCACCCTCATGAAAACCCAAGGAAAGTGTCACCCAGAGATCTCCCCTCTCCAGACCTCCTAAAGGTTGCCATGGTGTTTTTATTTTCCTGAGATTTATATATTTTTATTTCACATTAATGGGTATTTTGACTGAATGTATATGCTTATACACCATGTGCGTACCTGGTGCCTGGGGAGGCCAGAAAAAGGGCATCAGCCCTCTGGAACTAGGGTTACGTATAGATGGCTGTAAACTGACATGTAGGTGCTGAAAATTGAATCTAGGTCTGGGAAGCAGTGAATGTCCTTAGCCTCTGCATCTTATCTCCAGGGCCACCATCACCTTTTGATGTCATCCTTGGTCCAAACTAGACAGAGCCACTGGCAGGGCAGTCTGGAGTCTGGCAGACTCAAGTTTGGCCCCAGACTCCAGCCTACACTTAGGTTTTTATGTGAGTGCTAGAGATTTGAGCACAGGCCTGTGTCCTTTGCAGGGAAGACATTACTGTCAGAACAGTCTCCAGCCCCTTGGACAGATGTCATAGTCATGGCAGGCGTGGGATTTTTGTGTTTAAGATCCAAGGCAAGCTCAACAGGACTGACACTTGTGAGCAAACTTCGTAGGACTTAGCAGCTATATCCAGCCCAAACCACATGGCTCCGGAGGGAGGCTGTCACTGCACAGAGACCCTCCAGGTGGCCTGAGGGCTGAGCTTTGTGCCGTGCTCTAGTCCTCATGGCCAGTCATAGGCAGTGGCGGATAGGCTCAACCGCATGGTGGCAGGAGAGAGGATACTCCCACAAGTTGTCCTCTGGCCTCCGTATGTGCACTGTGATATGTGGTGCAGGAGCGCACATGCACACACAAATAATTAAAAGGCAAAACACCCCGGACCCAATGTCAGCTCTTCTGCAGGTGTTTCTGCGATGTCTTCATCCATGTCACTCCAGTCAGGTCAGTCCCAAAGCCATGCAGGTCGGAGCAGCAGATAAATGGTAGAGCAAGATGTGCACACAACACAGCGTCATTCCACCTTAGAAAGAGAGGCATTCCCTCAGGTCATGACGGACTGCATGTCCGAGTGTGGTGCAGGCCTTTAACCCCAACAGAGGCCAGCCAGGGCTGGAGGCTCTGTCTCAACTCCCTGGAGAGCAGGTCCAGAAGAGTGCTTGCTGTTCTTTCAGAGGACTGTCTTAGTCAATGATCCATTGTGAAGAGACACTTGTGACCATGGCAACTCTTTTTTTGTTTGTTTTTTTCCAGACAGGGTTTCTCTGTGTAGCCCTGGCTGTCCTGTCCTGGACTCAACTTTGTAGACCAGGCTGGCCTTGAATTCACAGAGATCCACCTGCCTCTACCTCCCCAGTGCTGGGATTAAAGGCGTGAGCCACCACGCCCAGGTTAAAATGTGTATGTTTAATTGTGTGTCTCTGTGTGAGTATGTGCATGTGAAAGCATTTGAGGAAGCCAGAGGTGTCTCAGATCCCCTGAAGCGAAGGTCACAGGCAGTTGTGAGCCCCCTGACTATGCTGCTGGGACTCAGGTCCTCTTGCAAGAGCAGCACAAGCTTCTAACGCTGAGCCGCCCATCCAGCCCAGCACTTTCGTAAAACCGTGCTCAGGTTTTACGAATCCCCAGCACCCACATTGGGTTGCTCACAATCACCTGTAAGCCCAGCTCCAGAGAATCCTGGAACATTTTATAATCCCCATGCATCCCCTACCCCCTGAATTTCTCATTAGCTAAATTCTTCAGGGAAGTACAATCTTCCTGCTCATCTATCAGTCATAGTCTCCTCTCCTAATTCTCCACCCTCCGGGGTCTCAATCACGTAGCTAACTAAGTTCAACCTGAGATGAACTGCTGGTAGGTAGGGAAGACAACAGCCCGTGGACCATGATTTATTACAGAATGGTAACGGCCGGGGCTCCCGCGCAGGAGAAAGCTGAGAGCGTGAACTGACCTTGACCAGCGACATGCGCACTGAGCACGGGAGACCTGGTGAACAAATGGAACGCAATGACCCGGCGAGCGAATCTGAGAAACGGCCCTTCCGGTCCTGCCAACCAATGCTCCCCAGACGTGATCGGCGGTTCCAGGCCCGAATGGGCTACAGAGAGACTCTGCTTCAAAATTCAAAAATAGGACAGACAACAAAATTACAATTTTAAAAGGATGCTCTCCAGGGAAGAAGACTTTCTATCCTTGAACAGACAGCGGCTTAAAACAAAACCCTACTTCCGTCCCAAACGTAACGGGGCGGACCTCGGAGGGGCAGAGGCGATCGCCCGGAAGAAAGACCCTACGCAGGGACTTCCGCCCTTTCCTAAGATGGCGCAGGCGGAAGGGGCCTGTCACCGCCCGCGGGCGACATCGCGGCTGGAGTTGAACCTGGTGCGACTACTGTGTCGCTGCGAGTCGATGGCGGCAGAAAAACGAGAACCAGAAGAGTGGCGTCTGGAGAAGGTGAGGGAATCCTATGCCACCGCAAAGGCCCCGAGCCCTGGAGGCCGATGAGCCGACTCACTGGCCACGCCCCTTCCGGTCGGCCTCGACCCGTCAAGTATTGCTCCGCCCCGTGACGCCTGGTCCCCTTCCCCCACCTGGTCCCACCCTTTCATGCAGAGGCCATGCCCTTTCAGCACTCAGTTCTCCGCTTGTCGCTCCCCACCCTCGGGCCCGTGGCTCCTCCCCTCTCCTGGCCCCTCCTTTCTCGGCCCCGCCCCTCTCTCTGGTCTGACTCTTGACATGGAGCCTTGGGTCACTGGCCTGCCTGACACCCCACCTTCCCTCCCAGTATGTGGGCGCCCTGGAGGACATGCTGCAGGCCCTGAAAGTCCAAGCCAGGTGAGTGTGGGGCACTGAGACGCCTACCCCCGCGCTGCCATGGCAGCAGGCTGACTCCGTCCTGCTGCCTTTCAGCAAACCTGCCTCGGAAGTGATCAGTGAGTACTCCCGCAAGGTGGACTTCCTGAAGGGCATGCTGCAGGCTGAGAAGTTGGTGAGCCTACCCTCCCACTCCTTTGGCCTCAGTCAAGCCCCCATGGCCCCCAGGACCAGATCACAGTCCCCCGGTGACTCATCAGGACCAGGACACAGTCCCCCAGTAACTCATCTTCCCCTTCCCATGTCTCCTCAGACTTCCTCCTCTGAGAAGGCTCTAGCTAACCAGTTCCTGGCGCCTGGCCGCGTGCCCACCACAGCCAGGGAGCGGGTGCCTGCCACCAAGACTGTACATTTGCAGTCTCGGGCACGTTACACCAGTGAGATGCGGAGTGAGCTGCTGGGCACGGTACGATCCCCTCCCTTGTCCCTGGATGGCAAGAGTTCAGTCCTACACAGACAGGGACTGCAGTAGTACCAGAAACCTAGAAGGGGCACAGGCAAGGCACTGCACTCAAGACTGTGCTAAAGAAATGGGAGCTTGGCTGGGTGGTGGGGGCACACTCTCGGAGTTCAAGGCCAGCCTGGTCTATCTACAGAGTGAGTCCAGGACAGCCAGGGCTACACAGAGAGGCCCAGTTTCGAAAAAAAAAACACAGCAAAAAAAAAAAAAAAAAAAAAAAAGGACCATGTCTGGTTAAGGAGTGTCCTTCAGAGAGCTTTACATGGGTCAGCCGAAAGCAGAGAGATTAGGGGCAGACATGGAAGTGCATGGCCTCATGCCTCTCCTTCTCCCCACAGGAGTCATCTGGAGGTGAGTCGCACTGAGCAGGGTTTGGCTGTCCCTGCTGTCCACAGCTTTCACGTCTGCCTAGCTCCCTTGAATTTTCCCAGCCTATGAAGAAGGGTCACCTGAGGGGAGGCTGAGAAAGAGAAGGCGGTCCTCGGGAGAGACAGCTCCAAGCGCCCGAGCACACTAGGCCCTGAGAGGGACCTGGGACCTTGGAGATAGGAAAGATGTTATACAGAGTTCAGTGGATAGCAGTCCACAGGCAGAACAGCATTCTGGGTAGCAGACTTGGCACAGGTCAAGGTCAAGAGTTTGGAAACAGGAAAACAACCTTCTTCCTTCTTGGCCTCTTTTGCTTCCAGAGCCTGAGATGGACATGAGGAAGCGAGGGTGAGTATGTCAGCTATTGATTGACAGGGGAGGGAAGAAAGCAGGATGACGCTGGAGTCCTTGAGGTGCTGTGAGGTCCAGCCACCCATGGGAAGTCTTTCTTGGGGCCCTGGGATCATTGGTAAGGTGCCACACGGGTGTCTATATCCACCTGTCACTCCTGGGTACCTACTAATGTGGGGTCAACAGAGTGAAGGGGACCAGACCTGCAGATGAGAAGCAGTCAGCGTCCGAGCTGGACCTTGTCCTCCAGAGGCACCAGGGCCTCCAGGAAAAGCTGGCCGAGGAGATGCTAGACCTGGCTCGAAGCCTCAAGACCAACACACTGGCCGCCCAGAGCGTCATCAAGAAGGACAACCAGGTGTGGGAGCTGTAGCTGCTCCCTCAGCGCACTGGGACAGTTCTCCAGGAGAGGCCATGGTGGGGGGGGGGGGCTGAGGCATGTCCAGCTGAGAGCCAGAACTACGGGCCACTCAGGAGACATCACACACGGTCTCAGTCTTGTTGATGCAGTCCCTGCTTCTCCTACAGACCCTGTCACACTCGCTCAAGATGGCTGACCAGAACCTGGAGAAGCTGAAGATGGAGTCAGAGCGGCTGGAGCAGCATGCACAGAAGTCAGTGAACTGGCTGCTGTGGGCCATGCTCATTGTCGTGTGCTTTGTGTTCATCAGCATGATCCTGTTTATCCGAATCATGCCCAGGCTAAAATAAAGCCACATGACTAAGTGCCAGTGGCTGGGTGTCTGGATTGCAGGGTGGAGACAGCCAGCACACCTTCTATCCTGAAGTCAGCCTACAGTCCCCAGGCTGAGACGGGTACCCTGTGTTACCCAGCAAGACCAGGTCTCAGAGGCAGGAAGGAAGGGAGATTAAAAACCTGCCTGGGAAAGCAATGGGAGTCCACTGTGGTGGTCATGAAGTTCACCCGGCTCTAGGGAGGCGGAGGCAGGTAGGTCTACACAGAAAAGCCTAAGCCAGCTAAGGCAACATAGTGGGGCCCTGACTCTGTCCTCCAAAAATTGCAGAAGAAATGCTTGTTGGACGGTTCAGCTGGTAAAGGCACTTGCCACAAAACCTGACAACCCAAGGTCTACCCCAGAGCACAAACAAATCAAATGCAATAGTAATAAGGACAACAAGCAAATCAGAAGCTATATTTAATAGTAAATATATTCACTGTAGCTCCAGCTTCAGGGAGCCTGACACTTCTTTTCAGTGTGGGCAGCTGCACTCACACAATTAACATAATGTCTACGATTCCTAGGGGTTGGGGAGATGACTTAGTGTAAACAGTACCTGTTGCCCAAGTTGCAGATCTAGGCTCGAATCCCCAGTCCCCATCTAAAGTGCCAGGGGTGAGGACATGAGCCTATGATCCCAGTGCCCGGAGAGACAGATCTACCAGGAGCTTGATGGCCAACCAGCCTAGCAAGGCAGAGAGCATCAGGTTTAGGGAAGACCTTGCGTCAAAAGTGCGGAAGAAGTGAGCCACCTACCTGTGCTCGCCTCTGCGTCTGCACACAGCCACAAAAATTTATGATACAACTACTAAATAAGTTGTAAAAACTACCTGGTTTTCCCAACACAGACCAGGGAAGGTGAAGAGGTGAAGAGGCAGGACAGACAGCCCCCTCCAGGACTGATCCCAGCCGGGGTGAGCGGCGCTGGCCGCAGGCCATGCCCGCCCGCTGGGCCCCGCCCCGCCCCGCCCCGGCGGCCTGGGTCCGCCCGCAGTTCCTGCACGACTGCTGTCCCGGCGGCAGGCCAGGCGCGGATCCGGCTCCGGGGCAAGTGACCGCGGGCGGGCGGGAGCTGGGGGCGCGGGCCGTGACCGTGCGCTGCGGCGGTGGGCGCGGGGGAGGCTGCGACTGTGCCGGGGGTCGCCGTGACGTCCCGGACCCGCCGCTCCGCGCCCTTCCGGTTTCACGATCGGGGCAGGGCCTGCGCTGCGCGGCTAGCCAACCTCATGCAAATGACGGCACGGTGACGCCACGCCCCTCTTCAGCTCCTCCTTCCGGCGTCCGCACACGAGGGGCGGAGTCTGGGTTGCGCGGGCAGCCAACCGCGCTCGCGTATGCAAATTTCCCCAGGTCCCGCCTCCAGGCGCGGTGCTCCAGCGAGCGTGCCGGGGTCCCGTCGCTCAGGCCCCGGCGCTCCGTGCAGTTCGCACCCTGCCGCCCGGGGGCGCCCGAGCGCCGCGGCCCCGCGCATGCCCGTCCGGGAGCGCGAGCAACCTCGCCAGGCCGGCCCCAAGCCCCAAGCCCGCCGGCCGGAGTCCCAGCCCGGGCCTGGGGAGCTCCGCCCGAGGCCGCGGAAGATCGTGTTTGTGGACGAACTGCGCGCCCCAGCCCCGCTGCACCCGGAGAAGCCGCGCCGGGATCCTGGGCCCCGCCCCCACCCAGTGCCTGACTACGAGCTGTGAGTGCCCCCTCGCGTCTTTTTGCTGTAAGACCCGGTCAGGCCGCGCAGCCCGAGAGGTGCTCCGAAGTTATGATCCTCCGGCCTCAGTCTCCGGGAGGCACCACGCCCGCGGCCCCTCGCGCTCTGTAATGCCCGGGGACCAGGAAGGCAGTGAGCTCGGGCTTTGACGGGCCAGTACGAGTTTATGAAGTTAAGAAATGGGGGCGGTGGAAGAAGGCATTTTGAGTTGGGGCCGGCCCCCAGCATGGACAAAGAGTTCCGTGATGGAGTGGAAGGACAGACTCCTTCCACTCACCTCCACCCTTCCGACCTGGCAGTAAGTACCCGCCAGTGAGCAGCGGGAGGGAGCGGAGCCGCTATGCCGCCGTGTTCCAGGACCAGTACGGAGAGTTCTCGGAGCTCCAGCGGGACGTGGGGGCCGCGCAGGCCAAACTGCAGCAGCTGGAGGCCGTGCTGCTGGCGCTGCCCGCTCCGCGTAGCCAGGTCAGCCCGGGCTCGCTCCCCAGTGCCCTGCGGCTGTGCTGGCCACGGGGCGGCGCGGCCTTGGCGGCCTCCGCGCCCTCCTGAGTCCTAGCCCCACCTCGCCCTTTCAGAAAGAGGCTCGCTTGGCGGCTCGCGTCAGGAGGGAGTTTGAGAAGAAGCGGGCGGTGAGTGGAGGCTCCTGGGGTTCGTCCGCGGTGTCTGGTACTGTCCTGAGGCTGGGACCCCGTAATGAAAGCTGAGGTTTATAAAGAGCTGAACAGCTGGAGGGCCTCACGCTAGAGTGCCAGACTCTTGTTTCCCCAGGATCCTGGCTTCCTAGATAAGCAGGCTCGCTGTCGCTACCTGAAGGGTAAACTGAGGCACCTCAAGGCCCAGATCCGCAAATTCGATGATCAGGACGACAGCGGCAGTGAGGACTCCGTGTACATCTGAGTGTCCTGGACACAGTCGCTGGCTCCTCTTCCCATGGGAACCCACAGTCCATTTCTTGTAGGGGAAACAAGTCCTGTTGAGAATCTCAGAGAATAAACATGGATTAGACACTTACCGTGTGCAGCTGTCTAAAAGCACCCCTCCATTTTACAGAGGGGAAATGAGCCTCAGCAACAAGGACCTGTCCAAGGTTGGGGGGAGCGGATGACGACGACTGTAGATTACAGTATCCTGGGGGCAGAGGCAGAAGGCATGAATTGAGGATAGCCTGGGCTGCAGGGTGAGCCTGTCCCCCCAAACTAACCATTTCTGTAAGCATTGTGAGGGGGACATGCCAGAGAGTAAGAGCTGGGCAGTGGTTGGAACCTGTCCGCAGGGGGTGCACCCTGGTCCCTGCACTCACATAGGGCAGTGGAGACTCTAACCCTGAGGCAGCCCAGTTGCAGACCAGGAGGCCACTTCCATCTGGTTCTGGAAAGGTGGCAAGTTATAAACCAAGATGTCTTCCAACAGAGAGAGCCCCGTGTGGGGGGGGTTTGTAGGAAAAGTGGACCAACTGGGGACTGAACTCAGGACTTGGGCGTGCTAAGCCAAGACCTAGCACTCAAACCCCTACCTCCTAAAGTTGGGCCCTAACTCCCTGGTAATTTTTTTTTTTTTTTTTTGAGACAGGGTTTCTCTGTGTAGCCCTGGCTGTCCTGGACTCACTTTGTAGACCAGGCTGGCCTCGAATTCAGAGATCCTGGGACCTGCCTCTGCCTCCTGAGTGCTGGGATTAAAGGCGTGTGCCACCACCACTGGGCTACTCTCTCTCAATTCCTTTTGCCACCAGTTAAATTCACACTTTGAAGACTGTCCCCATCTTCTTTATGGCAACTTTAGAAATAATTTATGTTGAGTGAAGAAATTGAACTCAAACTGACCCTGACAAAAAAGGGTATGTTGATCTCATGAACCTGAGAACACCTGAGAGTTTCAGGTGTGGCTTGATCCAGCAACTGCAAAGATGTCTTGGGAAAGCCTCTACCAGGGGCTCTTCTCCACAGGCGTGAGACATGGCTCCTGCCTCCCGAACACAGGCTAGGCCCTGGGGTCTTTTCCCCAGCACTGCAGAAGAAAACAGGCTGAGCATAGAGGAATATCTATTTATTGGCCATGATTTCTTTCATCATCCCGTAGTACCCACATGGGCCATGTATCAGGGGACTCTCCTGGCCCATAGTACCCCTGCTCAGCTTTGGTTGCCCTTCCAGATACCAGGCCCATACCCATCACACCAGGGGCACACCATGTTGGCTCCAGACCCTCAGCCCCATCCTGACCAGTTGCCAGGAGGACAAGGCCAAGACCTGGGTTTTTGTTTTGTTTTTTTTTTTTTGGTTTCATGATTATTTAAAAAACAAAACAGACATTTCACAGTCTTTAAAAAAAAAAAGAAATCAGTCTCAGGACAGAAGCTGGGGCCCTGATGGTCAGGGTCCCTGCAAGGTCCCAGCATCCATGTGTGTCCGTTGCTAGCCCGAGCCGTAGGGCCAGTTGAAGGTGCTCCCTGACAGTAGCATGTCCCGGATAAGCGTCTCGATGGGTGTCTTGCCCACCAGGCGCATGAAGAAGAGCTGGGAGATGAGGGATGCAGGCACAGCACGCAGGGCTGGCAGCCGCAGCAGCAGGCGCCCAAAGCGCTGAGGCTGCGATGGGTACTGGGCACGCACGTACTCAGTGAGGGCCACCTGTGCCTTCTCCTGCAGGCTTTCTATGTGGGCTGGGTCAGAAAGGCCACAGGCATCTGCCGAAAGCAGAGAAGAAACGCCAGTCACGGCTGGGGAATGGGGCAAGAGGCCTACAGGGAAGTCGGGTAGGGATGCCACTGAAGGCAGGGTTGAGCAGAGGTGGGGCCCCTGGGCACAAATGGTAGTATCTAAGCCAGGGTCCACCACAGACAAACAGTGTAGAACTGAGGGAACTGCACCTAAGGGCAGAACCCTCAGAGCCGGCCCAGAAGGGAGGTTACTAAGAGTCAGCCCTGCCCTGTGGGAGGGGCCTCTAACCCAATCTCCCCCAGCCACGCCCACTGAAGGCTTGCACACAGACAGACATCTCTTCCTTTTTCAGGTGGGGATTAGACAAGGTCTGCATCTTTGGTCCATACTGTCCTGGAACTCTCTAGTCTCAGTCCACCAAGGGCTGAGATGACAAGCCTGCACTACACCACTGAGTGTTAAGATGAGGTCTTGGGGACCAGAGTTATAGGCGGGGATATTGGGGGGGTGGTCTAAGGAGATGTTGCACTCTGTCCTCCCCAAACTACGGCAAAGACATGTCAAGGGCCAGAGTGAGTGGCCCTTTGAGATGTGGCCTGGGATGAAACCTAGAGTTATTATCTGTGTCCTCCATCCAAGGGGCGTGGCACTGGGGGGCACCGAGTGACCCTGTGGGGCATGGCCTAGAGTTTGGGTGAGTTGTATCTTCCAGAAGGGTACTGTCTGGATCAGTTTGGGGGCGTCAGGGGGCCACATCAGGAGTAGGCCGTAGGGCATGGTCTCAAGCAGCTTGGAGCATGGCCTGGAGCAGTGTTAGGCCAGCGTGTGGCTGGCAGGTGCAGGGGCGTCACCTGTGTCAAGAGGGTGCCTTGAGAACTGTTATCTCAGTCCGGCTGGAGACTAAGCCCAGGCTGGTTGCAAAGGGAAGGGCATATCCTGGAGCATGACAGGGGCTTGGCCAGGGCCTGTAGTGTGAAGCCTATCACAGGCACGGGTTGCATTGGACAGGGCCTGGTTCCTTGAGGCTGAGTTGGGACAACACCCAGGATTTGGGCGTGGTCGGCCTGAGGGCCTGGCCCTTGACTGGAACGGGGCGGCTTCGGGTCTGGTTGGGAGCCTGGTCTATGGCAGACGGGGTCTGCTTGGAGGCGTGGCTTATCCATGGGAAAGGACTGCTTGGGGCGTGGCCTGTCTGCGAGGGGTCAGTGTGTGGGCAGGGCTTTGGTGGCCAGGCAGGGGACTCACCAGGCGTGAAGAGTGCGATGGCCTTGAGGCAGCCGTACTCGGCGGCATCCACCTGCAGCCGGCCCAGCTTGTCCACCTGCTCCTGGAAGGCGCGCACCTGGTCCATGAAGGCCACGGCGCGCTCGGCTGCCATGGGCGCGGCGTGCAGCCCCGCGGCAGCCAGCAGTGGCGCCGTGTGCAGCGGCAGCGCCGCCTGCGCTGCGTTCAGCACAAACAGCTCGCTCCAGCTGAGCCGCAGCAGCGCCACCTGGTCGGCGGCCGGCAGCTCGGGGAAGAAGGGCGCGTGGCGGGCCCACTCGACCGTGCTGAACAGCAGGCGCGCCGCCAGCTCGCACACGTTGTCGATGCCCAGCACGGCGCCGCCGCCGCCGAAGCGCCCGGCCGCGGGATAGGGCTCGGCGCGCAGCAGCTGCGCGATCAGCTCTGACACCGGCGGCCCCGCGAACGACTCGACGCCTGCCGCGCCCGGGGGGCTGCAGGCCGCGGGGCCTGGGAGGGCGTGCGGGATTCGGCCGCGCTGCACGGCTGCGGAGGGAAACGGGGCGGCGTCAGGCCTCGGCGTGGGACGGCCACCACTACCCCGTTGGCCGCAGAGGTCGGGGCACGCGCTGGCCAGTACCCGCGTCTGGCACCCCCCCCCAGCATCCCCTTCCTCTTGCAACGTGGAGGCCACATCTGCCAATCACCGGGGATTCCGGATTTTCCCCCCGGCCTCTCGCACTACTCTTAGCTCTGCCCTGTGGGTCCACATCGCCAATGAGGCACAGTAGTGGTCCCCAAGCGCAGGGGCTGCCATTGTTAGCTTTGCCCATGGTGGTGCACACCAGTCACCGCAGCCCCGCAGCACAGAGGCTGGAATGCCAGGAGCTCTAGGCCAGTCTCAGCCCAAAATAAGTTTGAGGCCAGACTAGGCTGCTTGAGATCCTGTTTCAAAAAATAACTGAAAAATATCCAATGCTTGTCTAAGTCCTCAGTCACGGATGTGGTGAAAGTAAACTGAGGTACGGAGGAGCACAGGTTGGCTCCCCAAGGCATTTCAGCATGGAGAAAGCAGCCTGGGCGGGGAGCCAGGAGGCTGCTAATGAGAGTGTGCTTTAATGAGCGGACACCTGTCTCACTAGTGGGTGAGCTCCAGGTCAACCCAGGTGGAGCTAGGGGCAGGGATGCAGGGGACACAGAGACATAGGCCAAATGTCAGAGAGGCAGGGAGCCCCCCACCCCACTCCGTCAAACAGCTGCAGCTGCATAAGGCCCCAAATGCTCACAGGATGGGGACCCCATCCTTGCCCTGGCTCCCTCATCCAGCCGTTCCTGCCCCAGCCTTTGCCTAGAATGTTCCACATCTCAAAGCCGGCTCCTCCCCTCCACCCTTTTCTTCCTCCTCCATCCAGTCTAGATTGCTGGAATTCTGATTTCAGCACACATGTGCTGTCTGTGCCTGTTCCCTCACATCAAGCTCAGTAGATGACCACTGAGCTATGAGAGTATCTAATAACGGGCTTTCAGCAGTGCTTGTCAGGTTGAAGGACTGGGTGGATGGGAATTCCAGCCGAGAGCCGCTTGCTGAACAACTGCTGTGTATCAGAGAGTAGGAATGTACAGGTGAGGGTGCCAGTTTCAGAGCAAGGTAGACTGTAGTGAGCAGGTGACCCTGAGGAACCAACCCTAAAGGTGAGGGAGGGCACCAGGCCCACATCTAGAAGGAGGAACAGCTGTACAAAGGCCCTGAGGCAGGGAGACACTTAGAGCAGGAGTCCTGGTGAAGGAAGGTTGGAGATCACAGGCTGATTGGAAACCTATCGCAACTTCCCACCAAACAAAGTTGGGACAAAAATTCAGGCTAGTAAAGAGTAGGGCAGGAGCTAGCATCAACTTAGAGGGACCAAAGAGTTCCCCATTAAGGTTGGTGGTTTCTGTTGTTTTGTGCATGTGGGTGTACGTGTGTACATGCTCCTGTACATGTACCTGTGTGCACATGCTCCTGTATGTGTACCTGTGGTATGTGTGCACATGTTCCTGTACGTGTACCTGTGGTATATGTTGTTGTTTTTCTAACGAGGTTTTGCTATGTAGCCCAAGTTGACTTCAAACTGGAAATCCTCCTGCCTCAGCCTCATAAGTGCCGGGATGACAAGCCTGCACCACCATACCTGGCTCTCAAGTATGAAGACCATAAGCAGTGGTCACTCTCAGATCCTTAGAAACCAGAAAAAAAGTGACCAATATCAAAGCAAGAGCAGGCCAGCTGGCATCGTAGCCTGACCCATACCCCAGGCTGGAGTGAGGAGCTCCAGATAGTCCCCTCTTCCCCACCAGCCCAGGCTCCCAACCCTCAGGGCCCCCAGGCTGTACTTGGATTCTGGAGAGACCTGACAGGATCTGAGGTCCAGCTGTCCAGTGTCCACCCAGGTTTCCTGGGCAGGAACAGCAACTGGGCCTCCCTCTGGCAGCCTTTGGCTATAATCTGGCTGAGTTCTGCCTTCAGCAAACACACAGAGCAGAGAGTAAACAAGTTAAAAAAATAAAAATAAAAATCCCAGTTCAGAAAGGGAGGAGGAGGTCACTGAGGGGAAAGAGTGAGAAGTTGCCCTCTGAAGTCAGAGGTCAGGCAGGGCCTGGGGAGAGAGCTCAGTGGCTGAACTCCCCAACTAAGCAGTGGATATCCTAAGTGGAAACCCCAGGGCCCAGCTGTGGCCACATCCTCATGGCTACTCACCCTCCTTGCGCATGCCCACCCTGAAGCACTTCTTGAGGCGGCAGTACTGACACTGGTTGCGGTGGTGCTGGTCGATCTGACAGTCACGGTTGGACCTGGGGACACAGGTGATGAGCCCATGAACCCCAAGAAACACCAGTGGAGGCTCCCTGGACTGCTAGGGTAGCCCCAAAAACACACTGTGGGGACTCAATTTCACTTAGAATGGACAATCGATCATAATGGCTGTTGAAGGACAGCACACACGGGGGGCATTTTAGAAATGGGTTTTGAGGGGCTGGAGAGATGGCTCAGTGGGTAAGAGCACTGGCTAGTGCTCTTCCAAAGGTCCTGAGTTCAATTCCCAGCAACCACATGGTGGCTCACAACCATCCACAATGTGATCTGATGCCCTCTTCTGGCTGCAGGAGTACATGCAGATAGAGCACTCGTATACATAAAATAAATAAATAAATCTTAAAAAAAAAAAAAGAAATGGGTTTTGAAGGATGAATAAAAGTTCCCCAAGGGGACAAAAATGGAGAAGCCTTTTCTCCATTTTCTCCAGGGCACAGGATACAGTGGATTTGAAACTGAAAAGGATGGAGAATGGATCCTTTTCATTTTACTTGGTCACCATCACGCCCAGTGCTAGCTGTAAATGGAATATCACAGGACTGTGGCCACAACATTACAGCCTATGATGAGAAAGGATGAATGAACAGAGCTTTTCCCCTCTGAGAGCACCTGCCCCACCCCCAGCTCTCCATAAGCCCAGAACCCTTCCTCTGGGCAGCCCTCGGGGAACACCCAATGTGGGTACCAAGACAGGGAGTAGAAATGAGAGACAGAAACCAAGCCCAGAGCTGGGCACTGGCCTGTCCCCGTACCATGAACTGGCTCCTTCCCAATATGGTAGACACTGAACTGAGGGCACCAAGGGCTCTGGGGGCCAGCCCCAGTGCAGGGCAGGGTTAGGAGAGACCAGACCCTGTGGCTTCTAGAGGCCCCAGGAAGGGGCCCAGCCGGGGGAGAGAGAACTCAGGCACAGCCAGAACAAAGCCAGCAGCCAGGCTGTGTAGGGGGTCAGGGCGGCCAGGCGGAACTGGCCAGGCCCTGGATGGGTGGGCTCTGCACAGGGAAGGCCAGACAGAAGGCCTTCCCTGTATGGTTGGGACAGGTTAAATCTCGTAAAACACAGTGCGTTCTTCCAGCCGTCTCACCTGACCAGCACATATGCTTTGCTCAAAGGCGTGGTGTCATTCCCATGGCTGTCACTATTTCTGTATTTGGGATGGGGACACTGTCCCCTCACTATGCTGTCCAGGCTGCCCTCAGCCTCCTGAATAGCTGGGATTCTGTGACACACACTGGCCAACTTCCCAACCTAATGTGACCAGACCCTTGTCACACATGGCCCGGTGCCCCTGCTGCCCTCAATGTAGCCCTTCATGCCTCCCCTGTGCCTGGAGGCTCCCCTCACACTGCAGCCCACTAAGCCTCCTCATCCAGGGTTTCCTCTCCTGCCTGACATGCCCCAGGGCTTTGAGGCCATTTCCTGGTGCCCCCCCTCCAGATAGTTGCTGGTCCACTAAGATTCAAAGAGGGACATCAATCACAGGAGGTCACACAGGAATCCAGAGCAGGTAGGACCCTGAACCTGCCCCAGCCCCCTTCCCTCTCCCCCAAAGACCCAGCAACTCATTCCAGACACAAGAATGAGGCCAAAGTGTGGTGGCCCAATTACAGCTGGAGGAGGGGACAAGTCAAGTCCCCAAAAGTCCAAACGCTAACATGGTGGCAGCCACCTGAGGGTGGGGAACAACTCCACCTCCCAGCCTCCACAGCTCCACCTGCTAAGCCCACTGGGTCTGGACCCTTATGGTGACCCTACAACTTCTCTGGGGCTCTGGGAAACGGGGCTGCCTGCCCTGCTATGAGGCCTTGCTGGCTCCTGGGTGTGCCTAGATACAAAGTGGTCTGCAGCCCCTGGCCTGGACACCCAACCTCTTTTCCAAGAGACTTTCTGTCCCCATCAGCAACCAGTAAGCAAGGCCACGCCCTGGGCGACCTCGCAGAGGGGTCCACACCAGATGGCATCTCCCACGGGTCCTTCACTTTTAGAGCTGCCCCGAAGTTTAAGGGATTGTCCTGGACCCTCCAAGTTGCACCAGCCCCCGGAGTGGGGGGTGCGGTCAATTCCGGTGGCTTTGCTGGCCCTCCGGCGGTGGCTTCCGGTGACCCAGAGCCCACGGGATGCCCCTCTAATGGACAGGCCCAGACCATACGTAAATAGAAGCCCTCCACTGCCGGCGAAGGCAGCTATCCCGAGCCACCCACCCGGGCGTCCCTCCAGCTGCCCGTGCCTGGGCGACTTTGGAAGTGATATTTGACCCAAGGGCGCGCCGGATCGATCCGCGAGGCCGCAGACAATGGCCCCTGGACGCCGCCAGCCCAGTGGTGCGACTTGTACATCTGATTCCCGCGGGGCAACACGCGTGACGATCCCCCACGAGAAACGGGGCCCTGGGGGCTGGAGAGGGGGTCCCCATCCCGACAGCATCTCCAAGCCATCCCTGCGCGGCAGAACCAGCTCCCCAGGGCAGGAGGAGAGGAGCAAAGATCACCTGCGGGGTGGGGGGGACAAGACCTGCACGCATGTATCGCCAACTATATACCGGATCGCAACCCAGGCCGTGCCCGTGACCTGGGGTGGGGATGCGGGTGCGGGGAAGGTCAGCGCCAGGCCCAAGGTGACCGAGCAGGTCTCGGCCGGCCCGGTGGCCGCGCGTGGGGCTCACCGGCAGGTGTAGCTGAGGTTGCGGCGGATGCTGCGCTTGAAGAAACTCTTGCAGCCCTCGCAGGTGAACACGCCGTAGTGCTTGCCGCTGGATTTGTCCCCGCACACCACGCAATCCACCTGCAGCCCCGGGCGCTCTTCGTCGCCCGGCTCCGCGTCGCTGGTCGCCCCGGGAGGCGACGCCGAGTCGTCCTCGGTCGCGCGTGGGTAGCTCCCACCGGCCTTGTCCACGCCGTTCGTGTCGCCTCCGGGGCCGCCCCAGCCACCGGTCACCATGGCCATAGCCCCCGGGACGGCGGGGCCGGGGCGCCCCGGGGCGAGTCCGTCCCCACTGGGCACGCCTGGCGACCCGCGGGGGACCAGACTACCCCGCGCGCATGCAGCCCGCGCGCTCCGGGGGCTCCAGTCGCACCCCCCGAAAAAAGTTTTGCGGCAACTTCCTGCGGCCGGTCCGCGCGCCCGGCAGGAACTGGTCGGGCCGGTTCCAGGCCAACTTTCCCACGCGTGCCCGCGGCCGACGGGGGCGCGCTAGAGGCGCGAGTCCAGGGCACCCGGGTCCCGTGGTCCGGAGTCCTGGGGACCCGGTGGGGACGCGCGGGCCATGGCCCGGCCCCGCCGCCCAGGCCAACTTAGTGGCTCGCCATCCGAGCGCGCGCGCGCGCCCCCGAGCCCCGGGGGGGAAACTTTGGCCGCAAGTTGCGCGGCGAGGGGGGGAGGGGCGGCGGGAGCGCGCGCCGGAGACCGGAGTCCCCGACGCCGCGCGCGGCCAGCCGCGACCGCGGAGGTCCCGGCGGTAGAGCCGAGCGGGGAGCGCGGTCCGCGGCCGCCCCCGGCTCCTTTCCTCGCCCAGCGCGCGCGCGACGCCGGCCTGGGCCTGCGCCT
>CAJQZJ010033560.1:113622-147363 GCA_907164525.1 Lophiomys imhausi | reverse complement strand
GGGATTCTAGACTGTACTCTCCCCATAAGCCACGCCCACAGCCCCTCACTGGGGGATTCTAGGCTGTCACTCTCCCCCCTAAGCCACGCCCACAACCCCTCCATTTGCTTTCATCTCCCAACTCTATTCCAGCCACAGTGATCTTGGGATTTGTGCTGGTTTGTGTGAAGTTCACTTCAGCTCAACTTTGGGAGAGGGACCATGTAGTCATAAGGTTATTGTGTAATTCAAATGCTGATTTCTGTACCCTCCATATCTGGTTGTAGTCCTTCTTCTGACATTCTCCTGTCTCAATGTTGTGTAAACGCTGCTCCCCAATTGTCCCCTGATATGTCAATAAAGCAGCTTATAGCCATTCACTAAACAGGGCAGAGGATAGGACTAGACTTCCTGCCCTTTAGGGGAGGAGGAGTTAGGAGAGGAAGTAGGGGAATTCAGCCACAAGCATAAGTGCAGGAGACATCAGGAGAGAGCCAGCTGAAGCAGGAAAGTCACAAAGTGCAAGTTATCTCTGGGATTTACAGTACAGGGAAGCCAGATTAGCTTAGAGGGTTAAGAATAGAGCAATAACTGTCCTGTTCTTGTGTTGTGAAGCTTGTTTAGCAAATAATAGAATCTCAGCCAGGCATGGTGGAGCACACCTTTAATCCCAGCACTCAGGAGCGTTCTGTGAGTTCAAGGCCAGCCTGGTCTACAAAGTGAGTCCAGGACAGTCAAGGATACACAGAGAAACCCTGTCTCAAAAAACCTAAAAAAAAAAAAAAGCCCTAAGACAAGATTATTCCCCCCCCACCGCGCGCGCGCATGTGTGTGTGTGTGTGTGTGTGTGTGTGAGTGTGTGTAGTGCCCAAGGCCTCCTCACAGTCTCTAGGGAAGGCCTCTACCATTGAGGTACTCTGAACCTTTTAAAAAACAAACAAAAAGGGGCTAAGAACACTTGGCTCCAATTCCAGAGGTCCTGGGTTCAATTCCCAGCAACCACATGGTGGCTCACAACCACCTACAATGGGATCTGATTTCCTCTTCTGGTGTACATGAAGACAGAGTTCTCATATATATATATATATAAAATACACGAGTAAATAAATGAAAAAACACCCAGAAAATAAAAATCGACACAGGGTCTGTAGCCCCAGCTGGCCTTGGACTCAATGTACAGTTGAGAAGGACCTTGGTCTTAGCCGGGTCTGGCCTCTGACTGGAGACTCCTGAGTGCTGAGATCATAGGGAACACCCTCCCTTCTGTCCTTCAGTCATCTGGGCCTTGCTCCTGTCTTTCTTGGTACATCTGCCTTTGCTCTGCGACGGCTTGTTGAATGAATAAACGTGTGTGTGTGTGTGTGTGTGTGTGTGTGTGTGTGTGTGTTTGTGTGACAGCTCACCTGTCTCTGCAGAGCATCCTTCTCTGCCTGGGCATCCTGCAGGGAAGCCTGAGTATTCGCCAGCTCTTCCTCCCGGCTGCCCAGGGCTAGCCGCAGCCAGGCGTTCCTCTCTATGAGGCGAGCTGCCTCCTGCTGTCTGGGCCCCGTGGTTTCTTCCTGGTCCCCAAAGGATCCTGGAGCCCTCTGCTCTCTGTCTTCTGCTTCCACTGGCCTTGGGAAGCTTAGGAATCGGAGGCGCCAGGCGGCCACAGCTGCTTCAAGGGAGCTCAGCCTGCACTGCAGGGTCTCAAACACATTGGGTGCTGATGTCTCAGCAGGGCCAGCATCCAGGGGGCCTGCCTGCTGGACATGGTGGACTTCCAACTCAGGCTCGCATCGTTCCTCCGGGCTCAATGGTAGGGCCCCATGGGATCCCACACCACAATCTTCCTCCGCTCTGGCTCTGTGAAGATAACCCGGGAACCCCAGCCACCTGAGTCTCAGGAGGGGCCTGGGGCGGGGCAGAGGAGGGGAATAGACGGGGTGGCCAGTCCCCAGGGTCCCTGGGAAGGGTGAACAGGAAATGAGCTACAGGACTGAAGAAGGAAAAGGAAAGGGACGGAAGAGGAGGGATCAAGGCAGAAGAGGCAATGGGGAGCTATTACAGGTGCATGTTGGTGGGTAGCTTTGTATAGGGGTCCTGGCTGGAACAGAAAGTACATACTAAATATGTCCTACCGGCTCCCTGGGCCCTGCTGGTCAGGACCAAGGTTTTCCTGAAGCAGCCGAGGTTTGTTCTCAAAACTCCCACCAGCGGCCTCCACCTCCTCTGAGCTCTCAGCCACAGGGTCCAGCTCCCCCTGTGAATGACCGCGCCCCACCCCCCAAGGGTCTTAGCCATCACGTCCAACCCTCCCCCCCCCGAGGAGGACTCCCCCACACCTCAGCAGGTTGTGAGACAAGCAGGCCTGGACTCTCAGGATCCTTGGAGCTTGTTGTGTCAGGAAGAGGGGCACACTTACAGGCGGAGGGTGCCGTCCTCGGCGGCTTCGGGGCCGTGTGGCCCGGGCACTCATTGCCTCCTTCGCCCCCTGACTGCAGCCTGCTCTCAGCTCTTGCCTTTGTCACCTTGGAATCCTTGGAGTTTTTTTCCTGTGGGAGTTTTGGGTCCTCTGCGTTGATTGAACACACTTGAATACCTCTGGGGATGGTGCCACCATCTGTCCCATTTACCCCCTACCTCTTGTCCCCTCTTCTATCTGGCAAGTCTCTCCCCTCAGCTGCCTGAATGCATTTCTCTTATCTGTCCCCCACCCTTATGGAGGCCTTGCATAGGGACCCTAAGAATCTGCTTCCCTCCCAGGATTCTCCTAGCACCAAACTCCCTCACCGTGGGGGTCGGCCCTGCCACCTTCAGCTCTGCTTCTCCAGGGCACCTTGGGAAAGGCCTGAGCTCCTCGGCACATCTCAGGTCATCCTGGCCATTGGCCACTGAGGTTGCACTGGCCAAGGCTGGCTTGGGAGGTGGCTGGGAAACAGGAAGTCCCTCTGCCCTGGTCACATGAACAATTATTGTCTTGTTTCCTTCTCCAGGATGCCGACTTCCTCCAAAACAGGGTGGGATGGAGGACCAGGACTCTTGTCCCACTCTAAGATATTACCCCCTTCTTATCTCCAGTCGAAGACCTGTAGTCCCTCCATTTCCATTTTGGGTTTTCTCAGGGTCTCTGCTCACCAGGGCTCACTTCACTGTGAAAGTCTTTTTTTTCCTTCATTATTTTTATTTCTGTGCTTTCTCAAAACAGAAACAAAGTAAAACTGTAGGAGTGAGTTCCAGCATTGGCATACATTTTATTTTTCATTATTTTGCTCTATTTATTTGTGTTTGTGGTGGGTAAGCCACATGTACACGTGGAGGTCAGAGGACTACTTGTGGGAATTGGTTCTCTCTGCCACCATGCAGGGCTCCGGAATCGAACTCGGGTCTTCAGGCTTGTCAGCAAGCGCCTGCACCTGCTCAGTGGCCTACGTTTGTCTTCAATGAGACTGAACTGCTGCTCAGGCGGTTGGAGCAGCATGATCCTGTTCACAGTGTGTCTGCTGGCTTCTTTTTACTTTTTCCTTACATTTTGTTTTTTAGACAGGGTCTCATATAGCCCAAGCTGCCCTAAACGCCTGTGGTCTTCGTCTTCGGGTCTCTGGAGTGTCGGGATAACAGGTGTGCACCGCCAGCCCTCATGGCGGTACCAATGGATGAATGCCAATATATGTAGAATAAGTAACTGAGAGGGCCTTTAGCAAGCCCAAGCTAAGTCCTAGCCCGTCAATCATCAATGGGCCCCGCCCAGCTCGATCTCCTGCCCTATCACAGCCGAACCCTGGACAACCAAAGTCTGATTAAGCTAGAACTACAAGCTCCGCCCAATATTGCTTCAGTCCACCTATCACAACCACTCCCAATAGTTCCCCCCCCCCCCGTTCAGCCCCATTCCAGCCTGTTACACTCTAAGCCACACCCCCAAGATCGCCTCAGCCTATCAGCTTTCGTGTCCTGAGGCACCACTGAACTATATTTCCCAGAAGGTAGCGTCTTCCAAACTTCCGGTCAGGAAGATGGCGGCTTCCTAGAGCCCTGTGATTGACTGGCCGAGGTGCCCAGACTTAAGAGTGGAACGTGTGACGGTGTGAACGCGCGACAGGTTTGTGTCTCTGTGTTCTAACTGCGACCCGGCTTGCTGCAGCTCCCAGGTTCGTTCCGCTTGAGGAGTTGGGGGCTGCGAGGTCCCGAGATGCCACCCCGAGAAACGCTTATCTCCTGGGTGACCTGACCTCCCGGAGCCGCGCCTCACTCTGGTGCACGGCCCCGTCACCCATGCACTGTAGCCTCGGGTGACAGAAGCAGGCGAGGCAAGAAGGGCGCTCAGGAAAGGCTGCAGGCGAGCCGTCAGGGCGCTCCCAGTCACCACCTCAGGGGAGGAGCTTTGGGAAGCCTCAGCTGTGTATTCTCGGTCCGCAAGTCAACCAAGGCTCTTCCCTTTACGTCTCTGAAACTCCCAGGTGTGGGGACCATCGGGGTCTTACTGGGTCAGATGCATGGCGATCGGGGAACTGCGGTGTGCTTACTGGCCCAGTGATGACAGTGTCAGACATGTGCAAGCACTGGAAAGCTGACTCCGAGCCACACTTCAGTGGGTAGAGTGTTTGTATTTCAGTAGGTAAAGTGCTTGTAGCTCAGTGGTTAGAGAGCTTGCCTAGTGCATGGGAGGCCCTGGAACTCCATCTCCAACGCCACGTTAACCAGAGGCTGTGGCACTCGTAGGTGGATGCAGAAGTACCAGGTCATCCTGGGCCATATAACGACAGAGTCCAGCCTGAGCCTCACGAAACTGTGTCACAAACAAAAAAAAAAAAAAGAAAGAAAAGAAGAAAGCTGTTACTTCGCCTGAGGATGGTTCCTATTCTCACTGTCTTAGGGAGCCATTCTGCAGCCATCTGACTCCTGCGCTATAAGGGCTCATGCTTAGCTTCTGGTTTCTTACTAATCAAATGTCTTTAAAGACTCTTAAGGCAGGATCCTGGCTTCCACAATCTCCTCTCCATCCAACCACCTGGGAGCCATGGAGGTGGCTGAGGCCAACAGCCCCACCGAGGAGGAGGAAGAGGAAGAGGAGGAAGGAGAGGAGCCAACATCTGAGCCTAGGCCTCACACTCGATCAAACCCGGAGGGGGCTGAGGACCGAGCCCTGGGGGGCTCAGGCCAACGTGGGCAGCCGCAGCGAGGGTGAGGGTGAGGCAGCCAGTGCAGATGATGGGATGGCCAGTGTCCCTGGAGCTGGGCCCAAGCCCTGGCAGGTGCCAGTGCCAGCACCTGAAGTCCAGATTCGAACACCAAGGGTCAACTGTCCGGAGAAGGTGGTATGTGGGGGTCTTAGCTGGGGATGTAGGGGATAGGGGCCTCAGACAGGCCACTCCTGCCTTGTGAGATTCTCTAGGTTGCTGACTTAGTTTCCTACATGTTCCACAAGCACCACAACTTGGTGGCTTAATCATCATTGAATTTAGATAATTTTTTTCATTTTTTAAATTTTATTTTGCAATACCGGGACCTCCACATGTGTCACTAGCCCCTCACTGGGGGACTCTAGGCAGGGGCTCCTCCCCTGAGCCATGCCCCCAGTCCCTCTTGGGCACTGCAGGCTGGGACTGTCCTATCTCTGTCTGGGTTGGTCCTATACTCTCTGTCTTCTGTTTATGTTTCAGATCATCTGTTTGGATCTTTCGGAAGAGATGTCCCTGCCAAAGTTGGAGTCCTTTAATGGGTATCATGGAGTTTGGGCCTGGACATGGGCAACTCAGAATGCATTGGGTCCTTGCTCTACCCAGTAGGATCCAGGTGTCCATAACGCTGAGAGTTCCAAGGCTTTGTCCATCTAGACTTCTGTCTGTATGTGTGATACTCTCAGGAGCCAACTGACTCCAGGGTATCAGGTGTTACACCTGGACTGTCCTCAGGAGCCAGTGGCACACACCTGCCATCCTAGCAGTGGGAGATAGAAATCGAGTCACTTCAAGGTCCATCTTGACAGTGCAGTAATTTGGATGCCAGTTTGGGCTCCACAGCACGTTTGAGACTGGCCTACACTCCATAGTGAGTTTGAGGATAACCTACCGAATCAGTTCTCTAGACGAACAGAACTGATCGAATGTGGCTGTGTGTATAGAGAAAGGGGTTTTATCAGAGTGCCTCGCAGGCTGTGGTCCAGCTAGTCCAACAGTGACTGTCCACCAGTGGAAGGTCCCACAGTCCTGTAATTGTGCAGTCCATGGGGTGGGATGTCTCGGCTTGTCTTCACTGTGCGCTGCAATCCTGAAGAAGTAGGCTCTAATGCCAGTGAAGGAATGGACTTGCCAGACAGAGCGAGGAACAACAGAGGGTCTGGCCCGGATTGAAGATGGATTTTTCCCCCAAAGATCCATATTAGAAGTGTGTCTTCCCACTTCAAATGATTTAATTAAGAAAAAAAAATCCATCATAGGTGTGCCCAGTCTCTTGGGTTTTAGTTAATTCCAGATATAGTCAAGTTGACAACCATGACTAGCTGTCACACCTAGCTCTCTGCACCCTGAGGCTGTCACCCTGTCTCTCACCCTGCCCTCCCTCCCAGGTCCAGGACAAACGCCCTGAATGTGTCTCAGAAGATGGTTGAGATGTTTGTGCGAACAAAACACAAAATCGACAAGAGGCACGAGTTTGCACTGGTCGTAGTGAATGATGACTCCGCCTGGGTGAGGCTAGGGGTGGAGAGGGGCCCTGGGGGACCTCAGGACTGGGAGCCCCAGCGCTGAGGCCCTCGATTCCCTGCAGCTGTCTGGTTTGACCTCTGACCCCCGCGAGCTCTGCAGCTGCCTGTATGACCTGGAGACGGCGTCCTGCTCCACATTCAGTATCCTTGTCCCTGTCCCTGGCCCCACCTCTGACACTGGGATGGGGCTCAGTAGTCCTGTGAAGTCCCTCCAACACAGAGCCTTGATTGAGCATCCAAAATCCAAAAAAAAATCTAGAACCCGGAATCAGTACTTTTCTGTAGTTGTTGGTTTTTGGCAAAGGGTCTTGCTGTGTAGGCCAGGCTAGACCCATGATCTTCCTGCCTCAGCACTCTGAGGGTAGCATGACAGTGATTCAGAACCATGACTCTAAATTCTTTATTTTTCAGTATTTATTTGTTGAGACATGGTCTCATGATGCAGCCTATGAATAAAGTCTCATATGCAGCAGTCCTGGAACTCTGCAGACCAGGCTAGTCTCAAACTCACCAATATCCACCTGCTTCTGCCTCCCAAGTGCTGAGATTAAAGGTATGCACTACTACCCCACATCAAATATGTAATTAATATATTTTTGAGACTATTTCTCTTGTAGCCAAAGCTAGACTTGAATTCACAGTGTAGCTAAGCCTTGAGCTCCTGATTCTCCTGCCTCCACCTCGTACGTACTGGAATGACATTGTGCTGGAGAGTAGCCCACAGCCAAACACATGCTCAACGACTGCTCTACCACAGCCAGGGGCAGTGGTGCACACCTTTAATCCCAGCACTTGGGAGGCAGAAGCAGGCGGATCTCTGTGAATTTGGGGCCAGCCTGGTCTACAAAGCAAGTCCAGGCCAGCCAGGGCTACATATACAAACGTTGTCTTAAAAAACAAAAAACAAACAAAAAGCCAACCCAAAACTAACTGCTCTAACAACTGAACTACAAGCACTCTAGCAACTGGTTCCCAGCCCCAGCACAACTCAGGGGTTTTGTCGTGATCACATGTGGAATATTCCATGTATGACATTCTAGGAGGAGTCACATTCAAAACCCAACACAGGGAGGTGTTGGGGTGCAGGAGTGTCAACCCAGACTCAGAAAGCTGAGGGGAGGATTGTTAAGTTCCAGTCCAGCCTTAGCTGCAAATCTAGGCTCTTTCAAAAGCACAAAATCAGAAGGAAAAAAAAAAGGCAACAGCCGGGCGGTGGTGGTGCACGCCTTTAATCCCAGCACTTGGGAGGCAGAGGCAGGCGAATCTCTGTGAGTTCGAGGCCAGCCTGGTCTACAGAGCGAGTCCAGAACAGCCAGAGATATACAGAGAAACCCTGTCTCGAAAAAAAAAAAAGAAAAAAAAAGGCAACAACAGAAAGCTGGCTGTTAATACAGAGGATGCCAAACCCCAGAGCCACCCAGAACCAGGCTCCATTGAGTCCCTGGTGTCCTGAGCCACAGTGAGACAGGTGTCAGCAAGTGTGACTCAGCATGTAGCCAGTGTACCCAGGGCACACCTCACTGGAGCAGGGGCCAGTATACAGTTGGTGCCCACTTAATGGTGATGTTTTCCTGAAACATCACAACCATGTCTTTCAACCTGTGGCCCCAACATGGAGGGTGTGCCCCCCCCCCCCCAGAATTAAGGATGCAGTGGAGAGTTGGTGGGTCAGGGGAGTCTCGGAGGGCCTGAGGGGCTTGAGGCCAGCCCCTGACTATGTAAGAGGAAGTGGACTTGTAGAGGTGCAGGGCTGGGTGGGTGGGGTCACACCGCCTGCCCCAGAGGCACCGCCATCTCCCAGGATTCAGGTCAGGGAAGCCCCCTGCCTCCGAGCTGATAGCATCCTTAGCATCTCTCCAGATCTGGAAGGCCTCTTCAACCTCATGTGAGTGTTCATCCAGAGGGGACATGGTCTTGGGTTCCTCTCCCAGAAGGTACAGACAGATAGACAGACAGAATCTTAAGGCTGTCCAGTGGGCAGGGCTGGAGGATGAGACCCTTTGTCTAGTTGTGAGGCATGAATTTGTTTTTTTCTTTGAGAATACTTTTAAAGAAGTCTTTAAATTTTTTTCATTATGTATTTAATTTGTGTGTGAACAAATGTGCCATGGCCTGTGAGTGGAGGTCAGGGAGCAACTGCTGCTTTGTGGGCCCTGAGGATCGAACTCAGGTCCTCGGGCTTGGTTGCCGTCACCTCAGCCCTCTCCCCTCACTCTGGTTTTGCATTTAACATGCAAGCCCCTAGGATCTTAGCCTGTGGGATTCAGCTGAGGTGTGGGCACTAATGTAGTAGAAAGGGCCCCCATTTTGTCAACTCCAGCTTGTGGGGGAAGGGTCCGGGTCAGGGTGCATGATAACTGGGTACTGAGCCCTCCCCCCTCTGTAGCCAGCAGAAGACTGAGCTGCCAGTCACAGAGAACGTGCAGACCATCCCGCCCCCCCTATGTAGTGCGCTCCATCCTTGTCTACAGCCGCCCACCCTGCCAGCCCCAGTTCTCCCTGACTGAGCCCATGAAGGTGAGCCTGCAGGGAAGGGAGGGCAGTGGTCAGACACCAAAGGGGACATGTTGGGATTGTGGAAGCCCACCTCCTCCCTCTCGTCCACTGCAGAAGATGTTCCAATGTCCCTACTTCTTCTTCGACATCGTTTACATCCACAATGGCGCTGAGGAGAAGGAAGACGAGATGAGCTGGAAGGTGAGACATCACAGAGGAGAATGGGGGTTCTTCCAGGCCGTCTGACCTGGGCCTACCTGTCCCTGCCATTTACCTGGTCATTCAGCCAAACAACAGTTCCCTACATTTCCACCTTGAGTTTGTTGTGGTGAGGACTTGATCTCCACAGGGACCAGGCCTGGACCTGCCACGCCATCCCTACCATCGCCCCCCTTGCCTTTCCTGTCTTTATCCTGCCTGCACTCTCCCCTCTAGACCCCTCCCAGGTTGTTACTTTACCTCTCTGTGACCTTAAGTGGGATCTAACATCTGTGAACTTGAGTTTATATGATTGTGAAGTGTGGGTCACATAAAGGCACTTGTAGGCAAGTGTGAGGACCTGAGTTCAATCCCCGGGACCAGCATGGTGGAAGGAGGGAACTGATTCCCAAAGACTGTATTCTGACCTCACATGGGTCACACATGCCCATATACATGTGCATGCACACACATGCACACCTATAAGTCCAGAGCCTCTGCCTGTGAATGAAGTGCCTGAAAGACTGAGGCAGGGATTGTGGCTTGAGAGATATGCCTTCCAAGGGGTCTAACCCTTCCCGGCTGCTCGGCTGGTCTCGAGGTCATCTCTGCAGCTCTTCACTAGTCTCCAGAAGGGCTGTTCTTCTGTGGTGGGGAAGGGCCTGGCGAATCTGCTCAGTTTCAGGGACTTCCTGAAGCCATTTGGAGTTGTTTACCTTATGCCTAAGGAGCTTCTGAGCAGGATGGAGTGTTCCAGTCCAGAAGGAAACTGATACACAACAGGAGGCTAGTCTGGGCTACAGAGTGAACCCTTGTTTGAGGAAACAGAAAACAACCCTGTCAAAAGCCTTTCTGTCAGAACTGCCTTTGCCCCTCCCCTCTGGGGACCTTGAAGCAGGGTCTTTTGTTGCCCTGCAGCTTCCCTGGATGTTCTGGGCACTGGAGTGTCCTGCTGGTTTAGCTTTCTGTGGTAGAGTTCTGAACTCAGGTCAGTGCTTGCATGGCAGCCACGTCACTCACTCCAGCCCCACACTGGGCTTCTAGAGAGCAGGGAATGAATACTCAGATCCTGGGTGCTGGGTGGGTGTCAGGGAATGTTTGCTGATTGCAAGTTTTGGCCTTGGCCAACTCCTTTACCACTCAGAGTCCACTCTAGATGCCCCTTCCTCTGGAAAGGCCTCAGGGACAGGGAGAGCCTGGAAGGGCTGATGCCCACCTTGAACAGCCCTTCACCGGCCCTCACAGGACATGTTTGCCTTCATGGGCAGCCTGGACACCAAGGGCACCAGCTACAAGTATGAAGTGGCACTGACTGGTCCTGCCCTTGAGCTGCACAACTGCATGGCCAAGCTGCTGGCACACCCACTGCAGAGGCCCTGCCAGACCCACGCAAGCTACAGCCTGCTAGAGGAGGAGGAGGAGGCTGGCGAAGGGGAAGCCACTGTGTGACCTGTGACCCTTGACATCTGCACCCTCCCATGAGGAGAGTGCACTCATGCCCACGCCCACTCTGTCCCCTGCAAATTCATTCTTCCTGGGACCATTTTGTCACCAGAATAAAAGTCTGAATCCTCTGAGACCACCCTCGTCGTCATTTTGAGCTCACTGAGACCTGTTGTTTAGAGACAAGGCAGTCAGTGGCTTCAGGCTTGGCCGTATTTGGGTGACCTGGGCTGTGCTGCTCCCTCAGGCTGGTGTTCACTGCACTTTGCAAACTCCTGTCCACCCTACAGAACTGACCCCAGATGTTCTCAACTCCAGGAGGTCCTCCAGAGACAGGGAAGATCTGTTGTAGGCAGGACTGATGTGGCTGCCATAGGAAGTGTTTACTCTTTGGTATCTCCTAGACCCAAAGGTGCTGGATCCAAGTGGAAAGTGGGTTGGGGTGACATGTGTCACCCCCAATCTGAGTACCCTGATCTGGTTGAACCTGAGTAGCCATTTGGCCTCACTCGCAGTCTACCTAGGGTTCTGAGACCCTGATGGCCTAGGCTGGAATACAGTGGGCACCCCAGAACAGGAAGGTGAGCTCTGGATCCCTCTCACCCTCCAGGTCAGTCCAGAGAGGGTCATTCAGTCTATCTCCATTCATAGAAAACAAAATGGCAGTGGGTGGGCGTGGTGCTCCCTTTGATGTGGAAGGTTACTGCAGGAGGATGGCCAGTTCTAGGTCATCGGGCTACATAGGGAAGCATTGGCTCAAAAGGAGTGTAAAAAACAAACAAACAGGCCTGGGGATGGCTCGGCCATTGAGAGCATAAGCTGCTGTTGCAGAATAGGTGGGTTAGAGTCCCACATGGGGCCTCACAACTCCAGTTTTTGGGGATCCACTGCCCTCTACTGGCCTCCATAGGCACTAGGCACACGTGGAACACAGACATGCAGGCAAAACACCCACCGCACTTAATTTTAAAAAGTAGGTCAGCTTGACTAATTGCTTTCTGGCCCCTGCATTTACTGGGCACTTAGTGTCAAGCTCTGTCGTCCCATTTGCAAATAAGTAAAATGAAGCTCTTTAGAAATTTTTATTTAATTTGTGAGCGTGCTCGCTGGAACAGGCACGCAGCCAAAGCACGCATGTGAATGTCACTCCGTTCGCGCTCTTTCCAACGTGTGGGCCTTGGGGCTCGAACTCTGGTCAACAGGCTTGACAGCAAGCACCTTTACCCGTTGTGCCATTTCGCTGGCCCTCTCAAAGTCCTTCCCCAGAAAGCAACAGTCCCAGCCAACTCTGCTGGATTGAAAATGCGCAATGCTGTTGTTCCTCAGGAGTCGGTCCCAGCATTCGGTCGTTTAAGGCGGGAGGATGGCAGCGAGTTCGTCAACAGCTTGGGCTATGTCAGGAATACCCAGGAAGCAAAGAGAGGCTCCACTCTTTATCCCAAGCTACCCTGAATTCCTGGTAATTCTCCTGACTCGGCTTTCCAAGTCCCCGCAAGGGATCCCTGCCGTCCCACGCCCTCTGCTCCGGATCAGTGCCCCAGGGTCCAGCCTGTCAGTCCAGGGCGGCGCGGGGCGGGGCCAGAGCCGAGGAGCGGTTCTGCGCGTGCGCAGACGGTCGCCGCGCGCGAATTTGAACCTCGGAGGGCGGTTACTCCGCCAAGCCATGGCCGATGCTGTTCGCCTGGCGGTGCAGTTGCTCGCGGCACTGCGCGAGGAGGAGCCGCGGTGAGGGCGGCCTGGGCCGGGTCCTCCCCGACCTTCTGCTCCCCGGGCGGCGGGAAGATTGGGGTCTACTGTGCTGGTTCTCCCGCAGGGCGGTGGAGGAGCTGCTGCGCCGAGGCGCAGACCCCAACCTCGTCCTGGAGGACGGCGCGGCGGCGGTGCATCTGGCGGCCAGAGCGCGCCACCCGCGCGCCCTGCACTGCCTCCGGGTGCTGCTGCGCCGAGGCGCGAACCCCAATGCTCGGTGAGGCGCGGCCCGGGTCGCCCGGGGGCGGTGGGTGTGACTTGGGGACCCGGCGGCGCTGAGCATCGGGCTCCCGGGTCCGAGGCGTCGAGTCTAAGCGATGGTGGTGTCAGTTCCCAAGGTCGGGACAAGGTGTTGCACATTTGTCACTCCGGCACTCCGGAGGTTGAGGCAGGTGGATGGCCGTAAGTTAGAGACTCAACTTCCCCCTCACCTACAAGATTACCTCACCATGGTAGTGGGCACCCATCATCTCAGCTCGGGGGCGCTGAGGCAGGAGGAGCAGGAGTTCAAGGCTAGCCTGGGCCACACGAGACCTCCTGGGAAAGGAACCCTGGCACACACCCCCCCTTTCTCTCCCACGGTCCCAGGTCCATGGAGGCGCTGACGCCCGTGCACGTTGCCGCCGTGTGGGGCTGTCTCGGTGCCCTGGAGCTGCTGCTGAGCAGAGGGGGCGACCCCACGCTTCGGGACCAGGTCAGGACCCCGCACAGGCGCACAAGGTCAGCGGGAGGGCGGGCTGCGGGCGCCCCCTGCTGACGGTGTCCTCACAGGATGGGCTTCGGCCTCTGGACTGGGCTCTGCAGCAGGGACACCACAACTGCGCGGGCGTGCTGCAGGAGCTGGACACACCCACCCCGGCGAAGGAGGACCTTCCCGAGCCCACAGGTGAGCAGAGCTGAGGGGTGCAGCAGGCTGCCTCACTGCAGGGTCACTTCCGTAGGTCCATCAATCATGTCAATCGTTCTCCATCATCTGTCTGTCATATCAATCACCAATCATCTGTCAAGCATCTACTGCTTTCCCATTATCTGTCACCTATGTGGTCTATCATGTCTATATTATTGTCTATTTATAGCCACTTATCTGATTACTTGCCTTATCTATACATATCTGTTTATCTGTATTTAGAGAGGTTTCCTCTAGCCCAGGCTGGCCTTGAACCTGCCACATGCCCAGGACGAGTCTTTGCAGGGTCTCCTGGAGTCTCTCAGCAGCCGTGTGTGTTGCCTGACTCAGAGCTGCACATGTGCAGAACTAAGCCGGCTGTGGAGGAGGACAAGGCTGCTGAGACTGGGAGCCCTGAGGCCACTGAGAGCCTGGACTGTAGCAGTGACGCCTCCTTCGTCACAGCGGTGGAGGACTCTCCGAAGCCTGGGCGCCGAGCAGGGACACTGGGGCACATGGCTGGCCCGTGGCTGTCCTGTGGGGCTATGGCAGCTGGGGAGGGGCCGCTAAGCTGCCAGCTTCAGGCCCTGACATTCACCTCAGAGGCCACCGACATCCCCTCCTTGCCAGGTGACAGGGACCTGGGGTCCTCACTCCTCCACGGCCAGGTGCCCGCCATGTCCGACTTGCAGCTACTCCAGGCCCTGCGGGCGTTGGGCTACAGCCCTGGCCCTGTCACACCTTTAACCCGAGTACACTACCTGCGACGGCTGCAGGAAGCCCAGGCTAGTCCTGGTGAGTCCCTAGGTGGTCTTCGGAGTCTGGCTGTGCTCCCTGAATCCTGAGGCCCTGGCTGGGAGACCCACCGCCCTCGCCAGCCTTCCTCCTCAGCCCTGACTCAGTTTACCGCCCTCAGCTGTAGCAGGGCACAGCCCAGAACTGGCGGAGGCACTGAGGACGGGCCACATCCCCGACTGCCAGTCAGATGAGACCGCCCTGGCTCAGCACTTTCAGTGGGCAGATCCCTCGAGGAGGTGGCGGGAAGGCGTCACAAAGTCCAGTTTTACGTATCTTCTTCTCGACCCCAGGTACCATGGTGACAGAAAAGCCCTGGGCTGGGGTTAGGTTCGGACTGCAGAGCAATAGCCTGGCTTAGGAAGAAGTTCCATTCTGGGTGGGTGGAGGAGGGCTGGCCCCTGCCGATGGCTTCTGCCACCACCTCATCCTTCATAAGAGCGACTGTGTGGACTGTGACCTCTAGGGCTGGATTGTAACAGGGAGAGTGTGTATCAAACCACCAAAGCAAGTAAACAACAAAAAAAGGCCCAACAGACTGGGAATTTGGTTTTGATTTGCTGTGTGTACCTAGGGAAGGGGCTAGCCCTCTGTTTATCGACTTCTTTAGAGATGGTGTCAGAATCAGTTCCTGCTGTGAGTACCCATTTCATGGCTTATATAATAGGGTGTCCTGGATGTGGGTTCAGGTGGCCCATGACTCTGGGTGCAGTGGTCATTTTTCCCTTTCGGAGCCATCCCTTCCCCTTTCCCTTTTTACACATTTTATTTTCTGTGCTTGTGTCTGTATGTGCATGGGTACACACTGTGCTACTTATGTGGAGGTCAGAGGGCAACTTGTGGAAGTCTGTTCTCTCCTTCCATCACGTGGGTCCCAGGGATGGAACTCGGGTCATCATGGTTGGCAGCAGGTGCTACCCTCTGAGCCATTCTGTACCCCAGGCTGACGAGAGACCTGCCTGCACGAGCCTCCTCCCTCACGCTGGCCAAGTGTCTGCAGAGTTTTGTGGGAGCCATCTTCTACGTGGGCAAGGGGACCCGTGCCCGGCCAGATGCTCACCTCTGGGAAGCTGTTGGGCACCGTGGTCGGGCAGGGAAACAGGTGGGGCACATGGGCAGGGTTGGGCAGGGTCAGCCAACCTTCAGACAGTGGAGGACTTAGGACCTCACCTGCGGTCCCCCTACCGCAGGCCTGCCCTAAGGTCCGTCGCATCTTAGACATCTGGGACAGCGGCCGCGGTGTCATCTCCCTGCATTGCTTCCATCATGTGGTGGCTATGGAGGCATACACGCGGGAGGCCTGTCTATTGGATGCCCTAGGTAGGGGCGTGGCTTATAGAACAGGCCTCATGGAAGGTGTCTGAGCTCTGAATGCCTTCTGCTTCCTTTTCCTCCCTGTACATTTATGTATTCGTTCACACGTGGGTAGTTATTGAGCACCAGGTGTGTGCCTGGCATGGTTCCTGAGTGCCAAGTGTGTGCCCTTTGTTGTGGAGGAGATGGGACGGAGGCCACTCCTGTGACGTCACCTCATATTCTGTTCAGGGATCCAGACACTGACCAACCAGAAACAGGGTCACTACTACGGAGTGGTTGCCCATTGGCCACCGCCGAGGCGTCGACGTTTGGGGGTGCACCTGCTACAGCGCGCTCTGCGAGTCTTCCTAGCTGAGGGGGAGCGAGAGCTGAGGCCTCAGGACATCCAGTGCCGAGGCTGAGTGCTGAGGACCGGACCATAAAGCCTGGGCCATTAGAGTGTCTTAGCACCTCAGGGTTGGATTCTGGATTGTCTCTGACTCTAGCTTCAGAGTAGGTGTGTGTGTGTGTGTGTGTGTCTGTGTGTCTGTGGTGTTATCTCTAGCCCCTTACCCTCTCAGCACGCATCCTCAGCTAGCATGAAGATGTGGCCTGGACGTGCCCCATGCACCTGGTCCTCACTCTTCTTCACCGCCATGAGGTTCTGGAGAGCTGGCAGCAAGATCTGCAGGCACATCAGCAAGTCCCTCCTGCTGTCTACCCTTCAGCCCTGCCCAGGAAGATGTGTGGAATGGCCTGCCAGCCCGCTGGAGCCTCTCCAGGTATGCCTTCCCTCTGAACACTCGATAAGCGCCTATAGTATACCAGGGGTAGGACTTCTCAACTCGGCTCTGCTGTAGTTGCTGGGAAGCCTCCTTGGACACCCCATCCTCAGGTGCCAGGGAAACTCTGCCCTCCTCCCCTAGAAGGCTGCCCCCCTGTCTTTGGCCACATCCACCTGGAAGCACCACTGGCGAACAGTCCCTCCCTGAGGCCCAGGTGGTCACCCTGTCCATGCGTAGGCTGTGCCCCAGGAGCCAACTCACCTGTAGACCGTGCCCATTCATAAACTACACCCACTTAAGACTGAACCACATCAAAGCTTGTTGCCTGGAAACCACACACCTGGAAGTTGGACCCTGGACACCCTGTTGACTTGGATCCCTCACACATCCAGGGCCATGGCCTCTGCTCTTCACTCCTGGCTGCTGCTTCAATGGGGGTGATTTCAAACCATCAATCCTCCTGCCTCAAGTTTTAGTTGAGGGCTGTTTGTGGGCTAGGTACCTGATTCTCAGCTAAAGTTCATTTTTATTTAGTTTTTCAAGACAGGGTTTGTGTAGTCCTGTCTGTCTTAGACTCACTCTGTAGACCAGGCTGGCCTTGAACCCACAGTGATCCTCCTGCCTCTGCCTCCCAAGTTCTGGGATTAAAGGCGTGTGCCACCATGCCCAGCTCTAGCTCAGTTTTTTTTTTAGGTTTATTTATGTACTTTATGTGTGTGGGTCTTTTGTCTGTATGTACATCTGCACACTGGAAGAAGGCATCAAATCCCTTGGGATGTGGGGAATTTCTGATGGTGGGGTAGAAGGCTGGTGATGCTGGAAAGCCTCTGAGCTCAGCACTAGAACAATGGACTCCCTTTGTTCAGTGGAACCCCTCCTCCCTCTGATCTGAGGATCCCTAGATCCTCTAAGGAGTGTCACAAGGCCCAACTGTCCCCTGATAAGAAACTTGCCCAGAGACTTCCCCATGCTAATCAGGTCTGTTGGTGCCTTGGCTTTCAGCCAGTAACATTTGTCTATGCTACTAGCTGGGAAGTTTCTCCCACCCCTACTGCCCCTGGGTTAATTTTGATAGGGCAATACCCCGCAAATCAAACACATTCACCTCCAAAGCCCCTCCCAATGTCCCAAAGTTATATAATTCTCCTGATTCCAGAATCTCTCACTCTCCCCAACATGCCTGACTACTTATTTTGGGTGTGGAAGGGTATAAAATGCTCTTCCTTCCATGAAGAGTCCAGCCAGGCTCAAAACAGGCCCCAGGGTCCCGGTCTGACCACTGCCTAGCTAGGTCTCTTACCTCTGGCATCCTGGGCTTGTTTCTGAGCACCCTTTCTGCTGCTGGCCTAGGGGGCTAGTTCTGCTGGGGGCTCCTTCCAGGAGGCACTGACATTCTGCTGCCTGTCCTGCGCCACCCTTCTGGCCACCTGGCCAGGTTCTGGGAGCTTTAAAACTGTCCAACCTGACACTGGCAGTAGCTAAAAGAGCTGACACTTGGGCGTTGGAGAAACCCCTTTTCTCACCTCTCCACAGATCCTGAGAGTACAGATCTGGTCTGTGTTCCATCCTTTCCTGCCCTGACTGGCTTAGCCAGTGCCTTACAGCTGAGGAGTGTGCGTTTTAAGCCTGATACCAGACTAGGCTGGGAATTCCCCACCAGAACCTTCATGGGACTGTAGTTACAGACAGTTGCGAGCTGCCATGTAGGTGCTAGGAATTGAACCCTGGTCGTCTGGAAGACCAGCCAGTGCTCTTAATAGCTGAGCCACCACTCTAGCCCCTCCAGCTCAAGTTCTTAATGTCACTGTGGAACCGGCAAAAGAAGAGTCAGTCATCATCAAGGGTTCAGAGCCACAAGGGTCCCAGGATGTCTGAGTGCTGGCTCAGCATGAAGGAGACTTTGGGGACGCAGGAGGGACAGAAGAAGGGAAGGAAAAGAGGGAAATTGTGATGCCTGTGTCTTCTATGCCTGTCTGATCTTCACGGTAGGGCTTGGTCTCTGTACCAAACACAGGGCATGTACTTTGCCAAGAGTCCTTAGACAGGGGCTGGCCCTCTCTGGTCTTCAACCACTTTAGAAAACAACTTGGGTAGCTGCTGCTGGTGGAGCAGGCCTGTGGTCCTGACAGGAGGGTCAGGAGTTCAAGGCCAAGTTCAACCATATAGTATGTTCAGAGTCATCTTCACTTGTGACGCGCCGAGCAAAGAAATAAAACTCAAAGCCAGGAAGCTCTTGTACAACCTCCATGCTGTGAATTCATGTCCCAGCCTGTCACACTCAGGTCTGGTGGAGCCTGTGGACCTGAGCTTTCACCCTTGTACCTCATTTTGTTTCTGTTTGGTTTGGGTTTTAGAGACAGGGTTTCTCTGTGTGTATTCCTGGCTGTCCTGGACTCGCAAAGATCCGCCTGCCTCTGCCTCCCGAGTGCTGGGATTAAAGGCGTGCGCCACCACGCCCGGCTGTGCCTCTTTGTTTTACCTGTGCATGGGGACAGTGCTCAGTGGGTCTCATCCATTTGTGTGTGAGCTCAGAGCTGCTCTGTCCAGGGCATCAACACTGAGGGTGTACCTGAAGCCCCCGCTCTCGCTTCAGAGGGCGAATCTGTGTTGTATGTTTGTGCACACGTGTGTCCATGATTTTGTGTCTACCTGTCCACAGAGTGTGTGGAAGAAAGAACCTGGAGACAGGTAGTGAGCTCCCTGTGGTGGGAGACCAGAAAGTACTCTAGAAGATTCCATTGCATCATTGGTCTTGTCAACTTGCGGGAGCAAAATTTTGATATGTTCTTTTTTAAACCTAAGCACTTTCCAAATAATGACATGGAGACCTATTGAATTCATTAATAAGCTTTAGGCTGGGCAGACACTCACCTATTCTAACCTGTCTAAGCTGGGCTGGCCTACTTCTCACCCATATGCCCCAATACCTGCCTCCTTAGTCTCTCCCTGGCTGATCCTGTTCCATCTGTGTCCTCACAGTGACATTCTCTTTCAGGGCCTTCCTCCACCTGGGACCCCCTAAGGAAGACCTACCTCGATTCTCCTCTCCTGCCCAGCTATTGGCTGTTGATCTCTTTATTAAGCAATCAGAGATGATGGAGAACAATTTTACATAACTGAGAAAGGAGAGGGCTTCACTAGCAATGACAGTGCTCATGTCAAGACTGCAGCCAGATCCCTGGGTACAGAAATCAGCGCCTGAACGCACAGTGCACAGAACGGTCCCCCAACCTTCCCTTTAGTCCAATAAAAACTCTTATAATAGTAAACTATATGATAACAATTATGAAAACTATCAGGTAAAAGTTACATTCACAATGTCCAATCCACTTGTATTAGGCAACCGTAGAGAAAGCCCTCTACTAATATCTATCGTATCTTGGTAAATCCAAAGTTTTGCACTTAACTCATTTCTATCATGACTTGCATTTCTCAACTTATAAATATCTTTTTAGACATTGAAACATTTTCATAAATCCTAAACAACTCAAATTTTAGGCTATAACTATATAGTCTTCAAGCCCATCAGAGACCTGGAAAGGATAAATAATACATGAGAAGACTGGCAGTGCAGAGCAAGCAGCTTCCAGAACTATAGAAATGACATGGAGACTTGGCTACCTGGACAGTCACCCAAGGTTCCTCTGATTTGGAGCATTATCTTCGCCCTTCTAGTCTATGACAGAATTTTTTTGTGAAGCAAGAAATAATGAAGTTGCCTACTTTGTCCTTGCATCTTCTTCCATATCCTGCTTGTTCACGGCTTGGACAGCATTCTGTCAGCAATTGAGGCAAGGGCAGTTTCTTGTCCAGGTTGCCACATTTGAAGCAAATGCAATATGGAGATTCTTCAATGCTCATTATCTTTGAAGTAGGATGGGGGTCCTGCCAGGTGCTGACATGTCTCACTATCAAAAAGTTCTTTTATTAATAAAACATCTTTAAATGCCATATTCTGTAGATCTGAGATTTTTGAAGAGCATCTGTATAGTATATCTGAATAGGCAAACAATGCTTGTTTCTTGCTATTTACTGATTAGCTTTGAAACATTTACAGGAGACTAAATTCAGCTTATTTCTGTGATTAACTAAACTAGTACTTAACATGACAATAAGGTTTACTATCAATTTGAATTTCTTAATTATACAGTTTGTAGTTACAGCTTTCAAGGACTAGAACTGCACATTACAGTTTTAAGTGAATTGCATAGGTATAATACCTTATACAAAAGTTGAAACATATACAGGATGTGTATAAAAAACCCTCAATTTGTATCAATATACAAAGATCCATACCAATATAAATTTTTTTGGCTAGTACTAGCTCTATAGTTTAGGAGTAGATTCAATAATCTACCCTTTTATTCTATCATTTTCTATATATCTCCCTTTTTCTTCTCATCATTTCTCCTTTTTTCCTTTAATACAAGAGAGGAGAGAAAGTTAGAGGAAAGAAAAAGAAAAATAGATCTCTGAGTCTAAGCTCCTTTAATTTGTTTCTTCCCTGACCAATACCATTAACAACTTGCAAACAACACCCCTTAAATGATGGTAAACATACATTACCCACCAAATGACCAAAAACCACCCGGTCCACATTTTGGGAATGGGGTGTTGTTTTTGTTTTTGTTTTTCAAGGCATGGTTTCTCTGTATAATAATCCTGCTGAACTGAACTCTTTGTAGGACAGGCTGGCCTTGAACTCACTTAGATCCACCTGCCTCTGCCTCCCAAGTGCTGGGATTAAAGGCGAGTGCCACCATGTCTAGAAATTACAGCTGTGAACTGCCATGGGGGTGCTGGGATTTGAACCTGGGTCCTTTGGAAGAGCAGCCAGTGGCCTTAACTGCTGAGTGCTGAGCTATCTCTCCAGCCCCCAAGCCTTTGCTGTTAACATGGTGTTTCTTATGAAAGTCTGAAACTTCTAGCACATTTCCTGTAGCTGATCAATTTAATCATTACCTTGTGTAAGAGGGCCTGGTATATCTTTGTGGGATATGTTTTGTATACAATTGATAATTTTTATTTCTGATCACTTGTGGTTGAATAAACTGTGAAGTTAATTCTGAATCATCCTTAATAAGTTTAGCAGTTTCAATATGCAAGACAACTCTTTCTGCATATTGAGAGTCAATAACTATATTAAGAGACTCATGTCCTGGTGGTGGTAATGCATGCCTTTAAACCCAGGACTCAGGAGGCAGATACAGGCAGATCTCCAAGTTCAAGACCAGCCTGGTCTACAGAGTAAGTTCCAGGACAGCCAAGGCTACACAGAGAAGCCCTGCCTCAAAAGACCAAAGAAAGAGTGAGACAGAGATTCATGAAAATCACATAATACCATATGAATGGCATACAACTCTGATTCTGAACTGAATCATAGGGCTCTGAGCCACTTTACTTATTTTTTTCTGATGTTTATTTGCATCAGTATAGAATGTATGGGCTCCAGAAATTGGTGTCCTGTGGTGGAAATTTATATTTCTTTGGAAACAGTTGTGTTGAATAAATGTGTAGGGGTTGTGGGACTGCTTTGTTTACCCTGAAAAACAGACTCATGAATGGGGGCAAGCAAATTATCCTGATGACTGTCACCTGTGGGGAACATATTTGCATCTTTTGATGGATAGACACCTGATAGAGCTTGTGATCTTGGTCAACAGGAAGTACCTTGGGAGGAGGGCATAAGGTTGACCAATGAGTAAACATCCTGGTGCATAATTAGAGGAAGTATAAAAAGGAAAGGCCTGGAACTCAAGGGGGCTTTTTTGCTTGGCATTACTTCTCATAGTTGCTCATTGTTGCGCATCTCAGCTTCACTTCGAAAGACTCAAGACAACGCTTTGCTAAAGGTTGTGGCTGCTGAGACTTGCTGAAGATTGCAGCTGAGGTTGTGTGGAGCCCAGGTTGGGCAGAGCCAGGTTGGGTTGAGCCAAGGTGAAAAGCCGCTGCTCTGAGGCTGAGTGAGTGTAGCACCGGCCCCGTGAGGTTTATGTTAACTTGAACAAACTGAAGAGACTGAGGCTTCAAGCGGGGTGTGACAACTACCATGGAGATAATAGAGCCAGGTGGTCACTGCAGCTACAGCCTATGGCAGTGTTCTGTTGGCAGATTGCAACTGTTCCTGTGTATGCTGAGTTGGATGGACTGCTGATTAATTGCCCCCAAGGACTTGCACCTGAGGATGCCTTCATCTTGGTATCCTTTCTCCTGTACCTCGGGTTGGTGGGTTGGAAAGTGTTTAGAGTTATTAATAAATAGTTTAATAGCAGGCCTTCAGTGTCCCTCTTACTATATGAGGGAGAATCCAATTAGTTCTTTTTATAAACTAAAGTTTCTTGATTTTGAAATATTTTGTTTCTTCCCAAAAATTACTGCAAACTCTTTGCCAATGTTCATTTTCTGCTCATATTAGGCAATTTCAGCATTAGTAAAAAGTACCACAATCTCTTTTATTCCTGCTAATTGACAAATCTCATTTTTCATTTTAGACTCAATTCAGAAATATTTTCTACATAGGTTTTTAATATTTTTACTCTGTGTGCTAAGAATATCCATTCTAAGACATAATTTTCTGTCTATATAAAATTCCCTGTGGGGGAACTAGAATGATGGCTTGGAGGTTAAGAGCACTGTCAGCTTTTCCAGCGGTCCTGAGTTCAATTCCCAGCAACTACATAGTGGCTCAGAACCATCTATATTGAGATCTGGTGCTGTCTTCTGGTGTGCAGGTATACATGCAGACAGAACATTGTATACATAACAAATCTTTTTTAAAATTCCTGTGGAAAAATGAGTAGAAGGCAAAATAACCAAAATATAATCTATCTTTAAATCTAAACAGTCCACATATGCATCTTGTAATTTCTTTTCTACCAGTGGCAATTCTCTCTGAGATTCAGATGATAATTTTCTTGGACTACTTAAGTCCTTATCACCTCATAAGGTTTGAAATAAACTTAGCTCTTGAGTAGTTGATCCAATTCTGGGCATTAGCCAACTAATGTCTCTCAACAATTTTTGAAAAATCATTAAGTTTTTAATTGGTCTCTCCTGATTTGTACCTTCTGTGGTCAATTTTTTTGCAGATCTATCCTAAATAATAGAATCTCCTGTTTGTATTTTTTTCAGGAGAAATTTATATTCCTCAGCAACGAAAAAATCTTTTCTTCATAAATCATATCTTCTAAGAGATATCCATTTGAATCAGCCAGCAAAATATCATCCATATAAAGGTAAATTTGGATTGGGGAAATTGCTTACGAATTATTTCCACCCGGGGGTGGTGATCTAGAGTCGTGACAAGAGCCTGGTGGATCTGGAACTTCAAAGATGGTCTGGCCAGATGTGGTGGCACACACCTTTAATCTCAGCACTCAGGAGGCAGAGGCAGACAGATCAACCTGGTCCACAGAGTGACCAGTGACCAGTGGCCAGGGCTGTTACACAGAGAAACCTTGTCTTGAATAACCTAAAAACGAAACAAAACAAAATCCGAATTATTTCCAATGTCTTATACAAAACATTGACATAAGATAAGACTATTCTACATACTTGTGGCAATATCCTCCAATGATATCTTATAACAGGTTGAGAGTTATTTTAAGTTGGCATTGTGAAAGCAAATTTTCCATGCAAAAGGATTGTGAAAAAGCAATCTTTTAAATCAATTACTATCTAAGGCTGAAATGCTTATGTACAATACATAAACAAAATAAACAAATTAATATTTACATCTTTTGACAATTGAAATACTGTAACAGAAATCTTTTTATCACACATATATTTATTAATACTTAACAATCATCTATAAAGTTCCTAAATGCTAAAAGCTTAACGCTAATTCTAAAATCTATAATCTAACTAAAAATATCTTGATACCTAAAACACTCTAATACCTTTAAAAAACAAACATTTAACACTAACCTATGTTTCTTAGAAGGATATTAATATTCTTGGCATAGGTCTGTACAGTTAGCTGGTTTCCAAAAGATTTCTCAATCTTAAAGGCTGTGAACCTTATTCGTCAGTTCCTAAAGTCAGCCTATAAAATTAATCTGTTTCAGCCGGGCGGTGGTGGCGCACGCCTTTAATCCCAGCACTTGGGAGGCAGAGGCAGGCAGATCGCTGTGAGTTCGAGGCCAGCCTGGTCTACAAAGTGAGTCCAGGATAGCCAGAGCTGTTACACAGAGAAACCCTGTCTCAAAACAAACAAACAAAAAATTAATCTGTTTCGACCACTGTTGAAGAGCAGTCTTTCCAATCAGCCAAGAATTGCCTCCCCAGTCCTAGGGCTCAATTATTTTCAAGACTGAAAGCCATCCAAATTGCTTCCAAATTTTTGCCTCGCTCACCATTCTGATCCTCTGGAGCTCCAAGGTATACGATTCCAAAGGACCCCACCTCAACAAGTCTATGGCAGGCTCTGTGCTGGACCACAGCGATCCAACTCTGCCAATGGTGCTACACTCCTCACCAGCGTCGACTCCCAGCAGGTCAGCACAAAACGGTGATGGATGTTGATGTGTGGTCTCTCAGCATGTGTTGGCAGAGGGAACACACGCTGGAGGAGGAGGGCAGGGCTGAAGGCCTCATGGACTCCTGATTTAAATCCTTTTTGTCCTGATGAACTTAACATGATATCTGGCGTTCTTGTTGCCATAGTTTTTGGCAGGCTTTTTCAAGGCACGACCCCACAACAGTACGTCCTGTGGTCCCATGATTCCCATTGGCAATGACGTCATCCTCGAGGCTTCTTAGCAATGCCCTTCAATGGCAAACATTTGACCATAATTGGTTCCGCCCATATCTTTAACCTGAGACACCAAGCTTCTGCTAATCCAAAATCCCTATGCTGCTAGATGCTACGTTAACTTCACTAACCCTACCACAAAATACAATAAGCAAGATATAAACAAAATTATTTTAAATTCCTACCAATAATACAAAATAATATATACAAACTAACCTTAAATTTCAACAATAAACAAAATCATCTTATTTTTCAAATAATCTTAAATTTCTATAAATATAAATGAAACAATCTTAATTATTTTTTAATAATATGGAAAGAAAGAAAAGGAAGAAAGAGATCCCTAAATCCACCCCTTTTCCTTGCCCAATACCAATCCAATATTCTTTTTTTTTTTGGTTTTTCAAGACAGGGTTCCTTTGTGTAACAGTCCTGGCTCTCCTGGACTCACTTTATAGACTAGGCTGGTCTCGAACTCACAGAGATCCATCCACCTGCCTCTGCCTCCCGAGTGCTGGGATTAAAGGCGTGTGCCACCACACCCGGCTCCAACCCATTCATCATATCCATTCATCCTATATGATGACAAACAATCACAACATATAACAAAACAAACAAACAAAATTTTGTATCCCACCTTTAGGGATTGCAGGTGTGAAACCAAATCTTTTTAATTATTCAATAAGTATTTACTGATAACTATATTCACTTATAAACACTTATGTAACTACTAACCCTAAGAATGCCTACAACCCCTATGACCTAACCACTAAACCTATTGATAACTATAACAACTATTTTCATAACCTTTTAGAAAGATAGTCTCTGGGGCAGGTCCTCAGTCGTCAGGAACACAGTCTCTGTGGTAGACCCTTTAATGCACTTAGCAGTCTTTCTTCTGGAATATCTCCGATGTAGATCCGTCAGGGTAAATTGGCTATGGTGGCTTCACCTTAAATTAGACTCGAGGCTTTCTTCTCTATGGAAGATCTCAGTTGTCTGTAAGCCAACTTATTCCCTTTGTATCAGCAATTCTGCCACTCTGCCTCAGTCTTTGAAGCTGGCCAAAGTTTGGTACAGGCCACTGTTTGGACACGTCAAACCCCTCTAGGCAAAAGCTGAGCCACAGGGTTTAGTCCTTGGCCTTTTGCTGTCTTGCTGAGGCTTTCTCTGCTCACCAGCTTCTTTCTGCCTTGGAGAGATCTGGCCATCAGTCCACCAGCACTTTCTCCATCAGGTGATACAAACTACTCGTAGCATCGGAACTCTCTTAACAAGGGAGCTCTCTAGCAAGGCCCCCCCCCCCCCCCCTGTCCACTTGTCCTTAAATAAGATCACTCCCTGTTCCACCTGCTTCAGCTTAATCTGGGCTCTGCCCACTTAGCAGCTGAAAACAATGCCAGGTCATAAAGTCTCTCCTTGTTTCACCTGGCTTCCTCCCTATTTAGTCCATAGAGACTCCTCTCATTTCACCTGGCTTCATCCTTGTTTTTAGTCCATAAGCTGATAAACTAATTGCCCACAGCCAAGTTGATCTTCATATCCCGGATTAAGAGACTGAATCAGAAACTCCTAGATATTTACTAAATCTAATTTATATTAATCTAACTCCCCTTTCAGAGGTGAAAATATTTTTTGAGTACCCTTAAAAAATTGAGATAAAGGCCAATTCCTAGCATAGATAGCTGTAGCTTTTGTTGTCCAATCTCTGTCTGATCAATCATTTTGGACTAGCCCTTTAAAAATTGATTTACATGCATATTTTGAAAAATTAGTAATTGAAGTAGTCTGTTAGCCTGAATCATTTGGCCTATTTGTCTTGTCATTATTATCATTCAGTCTTTTGATTCTGAAAATAATTTTTTTCTTTAAATTTAAGGAGAAAGGATATATTAACTTTGTAAGTCCATTTGCAGCATAAACTCCATCCATGCTAAATGAAGGAATGGGATATTATGAACATCAGGCAGTTAGTGAAAAACTCTCATAAACTCGAGCAGTCCTCAGTTTTTCAGTTGGAACAGACTGACTTTATAAACCTGCCACAAATTGGTGGTTGAAATAAACTGGCCTTGTGAAATGGCAAGGTTAGTTAGACCCAATGGACAGCAAGGTGAGCAGCGTTTGGAAGCTGCCCCAGCTGCCCTCAGTGCGGCAGCTGGAACAGACTGACTTTAAACTTGAAGGGGACTGTCTTCTGGGACTGCTGTAAGTCAGGTTATCCTGTGCGGACCTACACTAAGAATATTACTATCCTGTTAAGGAAATTAAAATAGGTTTTAGACTATAGAATTTAGGTAGTTTATACGTGTTTGTTAGGTACCAATAAGTATAAGGTTTATAAATAAAAATATTGTTACAGCTGGTCTTTGCCAAATCTTCTGCATATTCCAGAAGGTTCAAACCTTCTTTTGGAATTAGCTTGGTTCTGCCTATAATTCCTTTTGAAATGAACCTGCTCACCAGAGTTAAGGCATTAGACAGTTGGGCTTTAGAGATCACTTCTATTAAAGATACATCATATGAATGAGGACTAATATTAGCCATCCTTCCAATCTATTGGTTCTAAGCTTGCCTTTAACGGCCTGATCACCTTTTTCTGTTCAGCATTAGCATTTTCAAAAGCCAAAGATTTGATCAGTGCTTTCCTAGCTTGTGGGTCTGACACACATCTGTCTATAGCGGAAGTCAATCTTTGTAAAAAGTCAGTGAATGTTTCTTTCGGGCCTTGCATGATCTCAGTAAATGGTTCAAATTTTTTTTCTGTTCCTTCAATCTTGTCCCAAGCACTTAAGGCTGCCATATGACATAACTACAAGGTTGTTTCATCATATAGGGCTTGCATCTGTACCTTACCATATGGACCTTCACCTAGCAACTGATCTTGGGAAATATTAATACCTCTGGGCCTCTGTTCATGTATTATCCCTGTTGAAATATTGAATTAAATTATTTACAGTATTTATATTATAGTTAATTGGTTGGTGGTATTAATCCTTAACCTGCTATTATAAATAAACACACAACCGGGCATGGTGGCGCACACCTTTAATCCCAGCACTTGGGAGGCAGAGGCAGGCGGATCATTGTGAGTTCGAGGCCAGCCTAGTCTACAAAGTGAGTCCAGGACATCCGGAGCTGTTACACAGAGAAACCCTGTCTCAAAAAACCAAAAATAAACAAACAAACAAATAAATAAATAAATAAACACACACATACACAGACACCTGATGGATATTAGCAAGCTTTACCTGGATTGTGCAATCTCAGCCCATCTAAGCTAGATTATAATTCTATTCCACAAATAAAACCCCAATATATACACATGTCCCCTGGGTTGTTATTCTCCATGCTATGTCGCTATTCCAGGCCACATGGAGATATGATTCTTCTATCTAACCTATGGTGTGTCTTCCTTCTTCCTCCTCCTCTCTTCTTCTTCCCATGATGCTTTCTGTTCCTCAAAAGCCCACCCAACCTTTTCCCTGCTTACCTCTCTGCCCAATCCAGGCCTCAACATTTACTCAACCAATCCAAACTAGGCAGAGCAAGGTTCACACAACAAAGGACAGCAACCAGATTCTGGAGCCAGTAATTAGCAACAAAATACAAGCAGCTTTCAGGTTACCCTGTTGATGGAAGGTCTAATATTGTTTCTGATACATTGAATTCAATGCTGAGATCTGTTTACCGCCCCTTCTGAGGCATTCTCTTAATTGGTTAATAAACGTTGCTTATGGCCAATTAGCTGGGCAGAAAGAGTATAGGAAGGCGGGACTTCCTCAGATCAGCACAGGAACTCAGCACACACACAGACTTTCTCTCTTTCTGCCGGGAGATACAGAAGGAGACAGATGTCTGGAGAAGTCTGGAAGGTACTCACAGGCACATGGTGGTTTGGGGTTAACTTAGAGTAGCTAATTGAGAGTCTGCCCAGCTAAGGGCTAAGCGTTAAAATATTAAAAGGTCTTGGTGTGTTTAATTATTGGGGAAAAGACTGCGGCAGCTTATAGGCCCTCAGTCCAAGCAGTCCAGGGCTATTGGTTTCCCAGACTCCCCTTGAGCCCAGGCAAATCTCCCACCAAGCCGTCGGTAATTCTACTGGCCTAATATAACAACTTATATTAATTAACAGAGTTTAGGTTATAGGTGGTGTAGGCCACCTTTGGTCCCGGGGCTCTTTCTCCAGGATAAGTTAGGCAGCCGGTTAAGGCTCTCAGGCCAGGCCACTGGCTACTCCGCCGGACTAATATTACCATTTATACTTACAAATAACTACGTTAAATAATTAATTTGCAGTTTTCATTACCCCAACATATCCCCTTAGCCCTTTCCCTCCCCCCATGATAGCCATCATAACCAGTCTTCGGGGGATTGTTCTTTTTTGAATCACCCAAGAATTTAATATCTGCTTCACAAACAGTAAATGCACACCATAAAAGGTAACACAGTCTTTACATTTTGTGAAGAGAATCTCTTGTATCTGTGTGTACATTTCGCCAATCAAAAAGCTGATTGGCCTGTAGCTTAGGCAGGAAAGAAGAGGGAGGAGTTCGGGTAGAAGAGTAGATTCTGGGATACATCCAGGAAGGATTCTCTCAGGAGCTCTTGAGGAGGATAGATGCATGAAGCTGAGCAGAGGTAACCAGCAACATGGCAGAACTTAGAATAAATGGAATATTAAGCTGGGCGGTGGTGGCGCATGCCTTTAATCCCAGCACTCGGGAGGCAGAGGCAGGTGGATCTCTGTGAGTTCGAGGCCAACCTGGTCTACAAAGCGAGTCCAGGACAGCCAGAGCTACACAGAGAAACCCTGTCTCGAAAAAACAAAAAAACAAAAAAAAAAAACCCAGAATAAATGGAATATTAAATTATCAGTTCATTGGGGAACATACAAAGCTTTGGCCTAAGCATTTGTAAATATAATAAAGCCTCAGAGTCATTTGTGGTAGGTTTAGTGTTAGCATATAGTAACATAAAATAACACAGGGATAGCAAAAGCCTGGACTTTAAGATAAAAGACTTGCCAGCCTGGTCTACAAAGCGAGTCCAGGACAACCAGGGCTACACAGAGAGAAACCCTGTCTTGAAAACCTAAAAAAAAAGATAAAGACTTACTTCCGAAGTGACATGTCCTTGGGAACTCGCCAAGGACCAGGACCTCTTTGATCTTGGGGCTAGGGGCAGGACATGCCCCCTGAGGTGCCTGCCCTCCAGAGCTCTCCTGTCATTTCACAGCCCTCTGCAAAAAGCATCTGAATGGCACTGCCTGGAGGCCTGACTTGGAAGTGTGCAAAAGCTGTCGACAGGTGAAGATATTTAAGGCAGGATTCACGTGGACAAAGGCACTCTCTCCTGTTCCTGACTCACTCAGCAGCATTTTCCTCATCCAGCACAGAAACTCTCTTCAGTCTCATCAGAAAGCTTTTACCCTCTGATGTTGACCAGTTTAGGGTCTGGAGAGGAGACAAATTCTCCCTGAGATTTGGGAGTGCTTAGACAGGGACTTGGGGCCTTTGCAGGCCATAAGCATCTGAATAGGTGAGCCGCCTGGGAAACATTCATGTGTTAATTGGTCTGAAGACCATGGAGGCAATTCCTGCTTGATAAACTGTCTTGGGATCTGAGGAACGAATGAAATTCAGAGACTTTAAAAGATACTTTAAAACTGAAAAATTGAGCCGGGCAGTGGTGGCGCACGCCTTTAGTCCCAGCACTCGGGAGGCAGAGGCAGGCGGATCTCTGCGAGTTCGAGGCCAGCCTGGTCTACAAAGCGAGTCCAGGACAGCCAGGGCTACACAGAGAAACCCTGTCTCGAAAAACCAAAAAAAAAAACCTGAAAAATTGTATGAAGACCAGCCATCCATCAGGATCCACGCTCAGAGAAAAACATCCTTTTGAGAAACCTCAGGTTAATGTTAAATGCTTGTATTATAGGTACTAAGAAGTTTTAGGTGCTAGGTTTTAGAGTTAGGGTTTGGGTTTAGGATTTAGGAATTTTATAGACAATTGCTAGGTAATTGTTAAGTTTTAATAAATATATTTGTGGATAAATAAAAATTTACTGTTACAGTCATTATTTCTGGGAAGAGGAGGATGGGTGAAAAAACACACAGCAAAAATTTCCCAAATCCAGCACATCTATGGGGTGCCATCCAAATTATTCATAGAGGTGTCCAGCATCTGTTGACATCTGTCCTACTGGATATGCTAATTGGTTTTCTAACAACCATAGGCCGACTTTCTGGATTCTCATTATATAGTGGGACAGTAGGCTCTGGTTTCAGTTCCCCTGTCTCTTAGTATTTTTCTCATTTGTACTTATATTTTTCTTCTAATTCTTCTTCTAGGGCTTGACTTCGCCTTTCATATTTCCTTTTGTTGTGTTTTAAAAGCCGTTCTCTTTGAGAAGACAGAAAAATCTGTGATGACTATGGAAACGGAATAAGAATTACCAGCTCGGTAATCAGAATTGGCATTGTGCCAGTTTCCGTTAAGTCATTTATTTCTTCCTCTTTTCTCTGTATCTTTTAGGCATCTAAGATGGCACTATATGGGGTCCAAAAGCACTGTGTTATTGCTTTTTCACACTTACCTGTCTTATTCCTTTTAATTTTATTAATTTTAAATTATTTATCTCTATGATTTTTTATACCCATTCTCTTTCTTTCTTTAACATTTAAACATAACTCCAAGCCGGGCATGGTGGTGATTGACTTTAATCCCAGCACTCGGGAGACAGAGGCAGGCGGATCACTGTGAGTTCAAGGCCAACCTGGTCTACAAAGCGAGTCCAGGACAACCAGGGCTGTTACACAGAGAAACCCTGTCTAGAAACAACAACAATAAAATATAATTCCAAACAGTTTTACCTTATCAGAAGTTTGGATGTGCTTGGATTTCTTCTTCTCTGTTCGTGGCACACCAAGCCCCTCTGACCCGCCACGCAGGCTTTTCCCGTGCCTATGGCCAGGGCCGGGAGGTTTTCCTCACGTGGGCTGCGCCACCCACCCAATAATTCACTGGCTTCTCAGAGCAGGACCTACATGTGGGACGGGCTTTTGCAGCCTGCAGCCACATCTCATGGAGCCGAGCTTCCCTCTCCCCACAGAGAGCACAAAGGCCTCCCGGGTACCACAGTTCTGTCGGCGACCCCTGGGACCACGCTCACCGGATACCTGGCCCGCCTGGTGGCAGGCGCCAGATCACCCCTGGCCTCCACATTGTGCCCCTTTGTTCCCAGGGAGCGCTTGTTCACACCTTCCACCCAGGACTTTTCTTGGCTTTTTTTGTTCCAAGTTTGGATTACATTCCCCATGTTGGGTGCCAAATGTTAAAATGCAATATGTTCTTTTCTTAAACAGTTTTTTTGTTTTGTTTTTACCAAACATTGGTGTTTTGCCTGCATGTCTGTGTCAGAGAGTCAGATACACTGTAAGTTGAGTTACAGACAGTTGTGAGCTGCCATGTAGAGAGACACTGTTAAAAAAGAAAATTAAACCAAACCAATCCCTTGAGCTGTCAGTCTGTCGGCTCCCTGGCCACAGTGAACAGGGTAGTCAGGCCCCGCCCATGACACCTTTCTTCCCAAAAATACCAAAGTGACATGTCCAAGCAACCATCAATTCACCACGGCAACCAAAAGCCAACACAAACCTCTTCTTTGAAGAAGATTCTGTTGTTTTTTTTTTGTCAGCGGTGGACAGCTACACATTCAGTCAGCTATCCAAGGAAGGCCTTGGGAGGGCTGGCGAGATGGCTCAGTGGTAAGGTGATTGCTTCCAAGTCTGACTCCCTGAGTTCAATCTCTGGGACCCACATAGTGGAAAAGAGAGAGCCAACACACAGGTTGTCCTTTGACCTCCATATGCACAATTCCATGTATGCATGCAGTAAATAAATTAAAATCATGTCCCTTGCAGAAACATGGATAGTTAGGTAATGGGATGCTGTGTGAATATTCCTTGGGGCTTGAGGTGACCTTCACTGTCAAGCATGTCCCTGCAGATGGCCATGGCATGCTGGCCCTCCATCACAAGGTGAGGTTCTAATCAGGACTCTCCCACCCTGCAGCATGTGTGTGTGTGTGTGTGTGTGTGTGTGTACACATTTGAGAGTTGGTTCTCTTATTCCACCATGTGTGTGTGTGATAGAAGTCAGGCTTTGGCCATGGGTGCCTTGACATGCTGAGACACATTGTTGGTGCTGTTCCTGCATCTGAGCACCAGGCCGCTTTCCTGAGGTCATCAATTCTCTGTAAGCATGGTCTGTCACCACTCGTCATTTTGAGTGAATAATGACACTGTAGCTGCAAAGGTGGGTCAGTGGCTGAGAGCTCTGGATGCTCTTGCTTTTTATTGACAGGTGAAGCTTTCATACAGACACAAAGGATTCTCTCTACAATTCATCCTTTTAGTCCAATAAATGGCTCTTTTTCTTATAATAATAAACTATATACAATAAGAACAATTATGAAAACTATTGGGTAAGATTACATCCACACCAGGCATGGTGGCACTTGCCTTTAATCTCAGCACTCAGGAGGCAGAGGCAGACAAATCTCTGTGAGTTCATGGCCAGCCTTGTCTACAAAGTGAGTTCAGAACAGTCAGGGATACACAGAGAAACCCTGTCGCGTCCCTCTCGACCGGCAAGAACGACGCAACTCGCAAAAGCT
>CAJQZJ010033560.1:41337-63622 GCA_907164525.1 Lophiomys imhausi | reverse complement strand
ATGGTTTGTTTTTCTTTTTTTTTTTTTGGTTTTTCGAGGCAGGGTTTCTCTGAATATCTCTGGCTGTCCTGGACTCGCTTTGTATACCAGGCTGGCCTCAAACTCACAAAGATCCGCCTGCCTCTGCCTCCCAAGTGCTGGGATTAAAGGCGTGCGCCACCACCGCCCGGCTATATGGTTTGTTTTTCAAGACAGGGTTTCTCTGTGTAACAGCCCCGGTGCTATCCTGGACTCGATTTGTACACCAGGCTGGCCTCAAACTCACAGAGATCTGCCTGCCTCTGCCTCCCGAGTGCTGGGGTCACAGGCGTGGTTACACCCTGCTCCAGCTCATACTACATTAAACAAAGCAAAACTGGTGTGGTGTGTGTGTATGCACGCATGTGTGGTGGAGCAGGGCCCTGGGTGGTTTCCTCCATGGCTCTCCACCTTATTTACTGATCCATTATTAATTTTCTTACTGTGTGCCTGTTGAGTGTACAGGCCAGAGGACAAGTCTCTGAAGCATGCATATGCACTCTACCCACCTTCACACAGTTCCAGTACCAACTCAGCTAGCCAGGCCTGACCAGCAAGTGTCTGTCTGTGAACCATTTCACTGGTTCTCCTTCATTCTGAGACAAGATATCAGGCAAAGCAGGGTGGCCTTACCTTGCTATGCAGTTGAGGATGATCTTGGCCTGATCTTCCTACCTCAAGACTCTGGAATTTCAGGTGTGCACCACTACGGTTTCTGGGGTGCGAGGGATGGAGCTTGGGGCCTTTCCATGCTAGGCAACTGGTCTATCGACAGAGTTACACCCTCAGCCCCCTTCATTTAGATTCTGTGACAGAGTCTCTTACTGAACCTAGAACTGGACCATTTTGGCTAGACTGCTCAGCCTTTGAGCCTGAGGATCTCCCTGCCATTCATTCCCAAGTGGCCGTGTGTGTGCATGGCCTCTTGTGTGGACGGGGATATAAACTCAGGTCAACAAGCTTCCCTTACGATTTACTCAGTGAGCTTTGTCTTGGATAATTATACCAACTTGACACAAGCTAGAGTCATCAGAGAGGAGGGACCCTCAATTTAAAAAATCCTTCCAGCTGGCTTGGTACCACACACGCCTTTAATCCCAGCACCCGGGAGGCAGAGGCAGGAAGATCTCTGTGAGTTCAAGGCCAGCCTGTTCTACAGAGCAAGTCCAGGACAGCCAGGGATGTTGTTACACAGAGAAACTGTCTTGAAAAACCAAAAAATCATTCTAGAAGATTGGGCTGTACGCACGCCTGTGTGGGCATTTTCATTTTCTTTGTTCCTTTTTTTTGAGACAGGGTTTCTCTGTGTAGATCAGGCTGGCCTTGAACTCTCAAGTGCTGGTATTAAAGGTATGTGCCACCACTGCCAGGTTAGATATTTTATTAGTGATTGTTGGGGAGGGCCCAGCCCATTGTGGGAGGGGCCATCCCTGGGCTGGTGGTCCTGGGTTCTCTAAGAAAGCAGGCTGAGCAAGTCATGGGGAGCAAGCCAGTAAGCAGCACCCCTCTGTGGCCTCTGCATCAGCTCCTGCCTCCAGGGTCCTGCCTGACATTCTTCAGTGATGCACTGTGAGCTAAAAGAAATAAATCTTTTCCTCCTCCACTAGCTGCTTCTGGTAGGAACCAAACTAAGCCACAATTAAAACACATACACAAAATACAAAGAAGTCAACCTAAAATTAAAAGATTCTAGACTGGGTGTTCTTGAACTTGCTGAGTGGGTGAGGGGTGGCCATGAACTCCTGACCCTCCTCCCTCCATCGCAGTCTTTTGGGGATGACAGGCAGCGTGCAGGGTCACATCTTGCTCTCAGTCTGGTGCCAACACCTGCTGGAGTTCTCCAGTGGCCCAAGGTTTTAGTCCTATCTTGGGGTCCAAATTTCTGGTCCCTCTGGCTTCTCCCATCTATGTGGTAGTCACCCCTAACCAATCCCTCCTGCAGACCCAGCTGTTTCCTCCAGGAAGCCTCCCTTGACTGCTCTGTTGTCAGAGGTGTCTTTGTGGCCCCTATGATTCCACTTTTAGATCTGATCCTCGTGTGTCCCAAATACCCGACTCATATCCAGACAAACGGTCCCTTCATGACAAGGCAGGGGTGCCTCATGACCTGAGTTCAGTCCCAGGACCCAGAGTAAATGGAGAGGACTGTCACTGGCTAACATTTGGCCAACCCAGAAGCCAGCACCTGTTTGTATGGGACACGGGGCCTCTGCAGTAAGGCCTTGTCCCCATCACAGGTGGGTCCTCGGGGCCAAACAGAGGCCCCAAGATCTCTGACTCCCTACCAGCCTTCCAGAACTGTGAGTTAGGACATATGCAGCAAGCCCAGATACGTGAATATTTATTAGCGAGCCGGTAATACTTCAGAACGGCTGGAAACACTGGGGTGGTGACAATGTTTTAATGAGTCAAAAATATTGACCAAAATGGATAAGATATCGCAGGAGGGGGCCCACAGCCGCTGGCGGTCGGTGAGCAGCTGTGGGCGGGGACGTGGGGACGGACCTTGGGGCTCGGTAAGTTCTGAATTCTTCATACTCTAAAAGCCTACGAAGCGGCAGGTCCCCACTTTCAACTGGCCCCAACCTCTCGCCCTCCGGCAATTCTTTCGGTATCTGGGTCCGTTCTTCGCGGGCGCCCTGCGGCGTCGCGCGGCTCAGTGGCTCAGAGACTTGCGGCCCTTCAGCATGCGGCGAAGGATGACCTGCACCCCGGCCGGCGTGCTCAGCCGGCGGACCCAGCCGTGCTTGTGCTTGCGTTTGATGTTGCTCGGTTGGTACTCGTTCCCGCGCGTGCGACCGCGGGTCTGCTGCAGGAAGGGGAGGCCCCAGGCGTCCGGGAGCCCCATCCAGACCCTGGATTGGAGATATCTGTGGGACCAGAGAGCGGACTCTGCGTGACCCTAGCCCGTCACTCAACCTCTCTGCGCCTCCTTTGTAACGCGCAGAGCAATAAAGGCGCTACATAAGTGCGCGTGGTAGTCCAGAGGCCACCCTTGTTCCCAGAATGAAGCAGGGTCCCCCTGAGCACTCACCTGCCACCCAGCAGGGCCACCGATCTGCAGGAGTGGCACCCAAAGCACCCGGCTAGTAAAGTCATGTCCAGTGGCGGGTCGCTCAGTTCAGGTCGCCGCCAGTTCCTACTCCAAGGGCTCCGCGACAATGTCTTCTGGGAAATGTAGTTCCAAGTGTTGCCGCGGGGCACTGTGGTAGCTGTAGTTCCACGCCTGCGCATGACGATGAACTGGAGGTTTCTAGCTTCAGTGGGATGTAGTTCTCCAAAATAACCAGCAGAGGAGCGAGTGTAGACTACTCAATCTGCGCGTGCGTGTGACATTCTGTCCTGGTCTTCTGGGAGTTGTAATTCTTCGCCTCAGCCACTGATAGAGGGCGCCCCAGGGTGACGGCGACGGCTCTGCCTGCAGCACCGGGGAAGTGGCTGCTGGCCTTTGCAGCTGCCCTCATCGGAGAGTGGCAGCTGGCACGCAGCCGGCTGGCGGCTTCTCTGCGACCGCAGCTAAGGCTTTTCCTCTTGGCGCACAGCCTGGATGTCCTTGAGTCCTGGCTCTTCGCAATCTGGAAAACTGATTGCGTTGTGAACTTGCCCTGGCTAGTTCAGTCCGTCAGGCTGGCCTGCAGGAAATTTTCTTCCTGCAGCTCAAATCTGGACTTCTGCTCACACACCCTCCATGGCTCTCTATCGCTCTAAGGAGGGTGATGCCCAGCCAGCCGTGACAGCAGCCACGAGAAACCGTGTACACGAGCATCTCTGAAGTTCATGGTCCCTACCCACGCTCTAAATCGGCCACATGTGCCTTCGAATAATTGGGGCAACGCGTTGAGTACTTACTCTGTGCAGGAAGGGATAGCGGTGAGAGTCTGGACTGCACCTTGAGCCCATGAGCGAACAGCACTCGGAAGGCCCGGGTGGGAGGGTCAGCCTGGGCTCCCTGGTTTCCAGCTCTCCTGGGGGCGCTGTGATGCAATTCCCATTCTCTAGCTCCCCAGCTCCAACACTTCCGTTTCATTCTCAGGACTCAGGACTGACACAGCCCCTGGTTCAAATGCCACCCTTGACCTTTTGTGAGCCTCAGTTTCCCCATCTGAAAGTGCAGAGATTTGGGAGTTTGCAGAACTAGGAAGGTCAGCAGAGAAAGGGCACACTGCCCTGCGGGAGGCGGAAGGTGGGGCGATCCCGTCCCAGACAGAGCACACCCTCATACCCATCCTACCTGATGATAACGGGTCTGCAATCCCTTCCCGACCCTAGCGCCAGCCCATTCCCCCCCTCCCCGTGGCGTCCCCCAAGCCCTTCTTAGGGGCTGGGCTGCTGCTCGCAGAGCCCGCGCTAATCCTGGAAGCGCAGCTTCTGGTTGGACGCTTATCTAGGCCAGGTCGGCTCGGGGCGTCAATAGGCCGAGATGCCTGCCCATCGGCTCGAGGCCCCGCCCACGCTGGGTGGGACTTACAGGGCCGGTTTGCTGCGCTGCTGCGGGATGCCCCTGCGCTGATGTCCCCGGCCCGCGCCTACCGGTGCTAATGCGGCCCGCCCTGCACCACCATGTAAGCGGCACCTGCAGGTGGACGCTGGCTTCTCCGCCCGGGACCCTTTCGCCCTGCCTCAGGCACCGGGCCCCTCGATGACCTCAGGTGAGCTGAATCTGTTCCCCGAGAGAGGCTGCCAGGCCTGCACTTGGGGGGGGAGGGGGAGGGTAACCGCCAAGCTCCGCATTTACGCTGCTAGGATGCTGCGGAACCCCTGTGGCCTTGACCCCACCGAGGGAATGGCAAACACCAGGGATAAGCGGGTTGGGCCCTGGGAAGCAGGACTGGCTGGCGCTGCGCTTTAGAGAGGCCTCCGTAGTTGGGGTTACTAGGACCCCAGAGGTGGGGTGCCCGGCTTGCTTCTCCCTCAAGTGCGTTTAGGGCCACCACCAGACGGGTATTTAATGAGCATCACTCCAGTGGCGCCCAGGTCAAGAAAGAAAAATGAAGCTGGTCCTTTCCCCATGCCTCAGACAATGGGGGTGCGCTGCGTCGGTATCCCCTGGAGTTATGTAACCGCCTGTGGTTGTCATGGACACGGGGGCTGTGGCCAAGGGGACCGAATGGAGGCCCAGAGGCCCCCAATCAGGTCCTGCCTTCACTCAGGTTGTGTGGCAGAACATAGGGTACCAGGGTGCTGAGGACAGCTCCCTCCATTGGTGCTCGCTGCTCTGCCAGCTCTAGTTCCCCCTCCCTCCTGGACCTGGGACCTGATACAACCTGAGTCCCAGTGGCCAAACGTCCTTGTCCAGTCTCATCGTCAATTGCTCAACCGCAGGCCTGAGCTGGGAACGTTGACCCTTTAGGACAAGATCCAGGCTTGGTGATCGTTGATGCTCGTCTGTTATTCCAACACTTGGGATGTAGAGGCAGGAGGATTGTTGAGTTTGCATTTCCCTTGGGCTTTAGAAACACACCTGAATGCCGAACCTGCTACAGCTCCAGAGGTGGAAGCCAGGGCAAGGTCAGCCTGGGCAGCAGGGGGATTTCCAAGCCAGCCTGGGCTACATGAGCTCCTTTCTCAAAACCAAACAAGTAAACCAGCTTGCATGCATGCTTGCATAAATCAGTGTGTGTCTAGATGAATGTAAGCATGAGTGCTTGTATGCTTGAGTGAATGAATGCAGAGGTAAAGGCATGGATTTGTGAATAAATGAATGAATGTCCTAAGATAAACTCCGACTGGTGGGGCAAGGATATCCTCTTGAATGGGCACCTTCTTGAACGTCCTCTCCTTCTGGAAGCTCCCCCTGCCATGCTCTCTCTAGTACTGTACCAAGGAATACCCTGAGAGGTTGTCCAGCATCGAGGTGGTTGGAAACCTGGAAAGGACCTCCAGGTCCTGCTTACCCAGTGAATGAGCAGAGCCCCCACCCTGAGCTGGCCACTGTCTTTCCAGGACACACCATGCTGACCGGGGTGACAGATGGCTTCTTCTGCTGCCTACTGGGGACGCCCCCCAACGCCGTGCGGCCGCTGGAGAGTGTCGAGTCCAGCGACGGCTACACATTCGTGGAGGTCAAGCCAGACCGGGTGCTTCGGGTGAAGCATGCAGGCCCCGCGCCTATCCCCACGCCGCCGACGCCGCCGCCACCCCCGCCTCCGCCTCCTCCTGAAAATGATCCTGGGATCAAGACCGGCCTTGTGCGATGCCAGCGCCGCATAACTGTGTACCGCAACGGGAGGCTGGTGGTGGAGAACCTGGGTCGAGCTCCTCGTGCTGACCTGCAGGGCCGCAGTGGCTCTGGGGACCCACCCGCTGCGCTTGAGGTGGAGCTGGCAGACCCCGCAGGAGGCGACGCCCGTGCCACCCCGGGCAGCGGGCGGCGGCGACGCCCGCGGCGTCCCAAGAGGACCATCCACATCGACTGCGAGCAGCGCATCACTAGCTGCAAGGGCGCGCAGACAGACGTAGTGCTGTTCTTCATCCACGGGGTGGGCGGCTCACTCGCCATCTGGAAGGAACAGCTGGACTTCTTTGTGCGACTCGGCTATGAGGTGGTGGCACCTGACCTGGCGGGTCATGGAGCCAGTTCTGCGCCACAGGTGGCAGCCGCCTATACCTTTTACGCACTGGCAGAGGACATGCGGGCCATCTTTACGCGTTATGCCAAGAAGCGCAATGTGCTCATCGGCCACTCTTATGGGTAAGGCCCAGAGTGGGCTGCTCACCAACCGTTCCCTTCCCCCTTAGAGTAGATTGAGACAGGGCCTCACTAGTCCAGTCTAGCTTCAAAATCATTAAGTGGCTGAGGCTAATCTTCTCAGAGTCCTCCTCCTGCCTCTACCTCCCAAGGATTAGAATAAAAGGTTTCTATGCCATTCCACCCAACTTCCTTCCTTGCAAACTGTGATTGGACTGGGGCCATGGCTCAGGGGCTCAGGAGCCCTGCCTAAAATCCCCCAATGAGTAGCTGGAGGCGTGGCTCAGGGGGTAAAGCCCTGCCTAGAGTCCACCAGTGAGGGGCTGGGGGTGTGGCTCAAGGGGTGGAGCCCTGCCTAGAATCTCCCAGTGAGGGGCTGGTGGTGTAGCTCGGGGGTGGAGCCCTGCCTAGAATCCCCCAGTGAGGGGCTGGGGGCGTGGCTCAGGGGTGGAGCCCTGCCTAGAATCTCCCAGTGAGGGGCTGGGGGCGTGGCTCAGGGGTGGAGCCCTGCCTAGAGTCCCCCAGTGAGGGGCTAGGGTAGCTTGACACTAGAACTCTGACCTAGCAAATAATGTTAGTCCTTAGTCTCTGTCAGGAGGTCAAGGGTGGTGGCAGATGTGTCTGTCTTCACAGTCAGGAGGCTGACACTACAAGATAACTAAAAACTTGAGGCCAGCCTCGGCTACGAAGTCATTTCCAACCCAGGGCTATACCTATATAGCAAAACCTTGTGTTTAAAAAAAACTACAAAGCCGGGCGCCTTTAATCCCAGCACTTGGGAGGCAGAGGTAGGCGGATCTCTGTGAGTTCGAGGCCAGCCTGGTCTACAAAGTGAGTCTAGGACAGCCAGAGCTGTTATACAGAGAAACCCTGTCTCGAAAAACAAAACAAAACAAAAAAAAAAAAACTACAAAGAGGCTGGGTAAGATACTCACCCCAGAACTTCTAAGACCAAGGCAGGAGGATTGCCGTGAATTCAAGACCAGCCAGGGCTACAGGGTGAGACTTTGTCTCAAAAATAAATAAAGAGCTGAGTGTGGCGGCGCAAGCCTTTAATGTCAGCACTCAGGAAGCAGAGGCAGGTGGATCTCTGTGAGTTCAAGGCCAGCCTGGTCTATGAAGTGAGTCCAGGACAGCCAGGGATACACACAGAGAAACCCTGTCTCGAAAAAAGCCAAAGTAATAAATAAATAGCATTGGAAGCCAGGCATGGCAGACCTCATCTGCCATCCCAGCACTTAGGAGGTGGAGACAGAATCAGAATGTCATGGTCATTCTCACCTACACAGCTCCCAGGCCACCTTAACTAACTAACATACTCGAGACCCTGTCACACGCTTGTGCACGCACAACCCCAACACCAAAGCCAAGGCTGGGGAGTATCTCAGGGTGTGTGTACCTGGCAGCACAAGGCCATGGCTTCAATCCTTAGCACCTTAAAAAAAAAGTCAATAAATAAAACGTGCCCATATCCTTAAACATTCAGAAATTATTTTTGTGTTTTTATTTTTGACATAGTGTCTTTTTACATAACCCTGGCTGTCCTGGAACTCACCATGTAGATCAGGTTGACCTCAAACTCACAGAGATCTGCCTGCCTCTGCTTCCTGAGTGCTTGATTACAGGTGTAGGCCATCATACCTGGCCTAAAAATTAATTTTTAAAATCTGGCCATAGTGGTCTTGCCTGTAATCTCAGGACTTTGGAATCTGAGGCAGGGGCATTCATTTCTATGGTCCCAAGGCTGTCCTGAGCTATACACATCCTGACTCAAAATGTTTATTTTTTACAAACATGTAATAATTGCCCATATGTATTATGCATTACTGTGGGGCAGCATTACAAATTCGTGTGTGGTGTGTGTGTGTGTGTTCAGGCCCATTCCAGCTTCTGTCCCTTCTATCTGGAGCCTTCAAGCCATTAGCCAGCCCAACACAGTGATGTAGGGTGAGCAGGGGCCAGCACTTGATCCCAGGAGTTCAAGGTCAGCTTGGGCAACAGAGCCCAGAGACTTGGTGCCTTTACAAGAAAAAATAAATGAAAGCCACGTGGGGTGGAACATGCCTGTTAATCCAGTGTTCCAGGGACTGGGATGGCCATGAATCCCATGCGAGTCTGGATTATACAGTGAGGCTGTTTCAGAAAGGGGGTAATGGTGCCCAGTGATTCCATCCTGCGAGGGGCTGTGGATGTGAATGCCCACTCCCACTACCTGTGACCCAGTCCTGTCTTCAGATGCAGGACAGGATCTCCCCTAGTGGAGAACCAATGAGGAGATTCCAGAATCCAGCTGCAACCAGAAAGGCTAATCGCATTCCTCTAAGTACTGTTTGGAAAGGCGCGGCCTGCCCGAATTCAGTCTCTCAGGCTGGATGGTGCCACATGCCATTTAGCAAGCACTCACACTGGGCACAGAGACTGCAGAGTACTGCCAAGGCCACTGTGTTAGTGGTCACAGCCTGGGAGACAAATGCATCTCAGGGAGTTCTAGACGAGCCTGGTCTACACAGCAATTTCCTACACAGACAAACCTAGAGTGAGATTGTGTCTCAAGAACTACCCCAAAGCTTACAAGGGGTGCATGCTGCAATCCCAGCACTGGAGGGTGGAGGAGAGCCCTGGTTCTGTAGAGGTTGTCTTGGGCTTGCTGAGAGCTTGCCTCAAAACCAAAGGGCCAGGCCTTCAGCTCAGTGGATAGAGCAGGTGCCCAGCATGCATAAAGCCCTGGCCTCCATCCCCAGCACTGCCTACCTGGGTGTGGAGGGGAACGCCATCTGTCAGCCATTTGGGTGCCCCAGGCAGGGAGGTGGTCTCTGAGGGCCTGTCTACTGATCAAGGGAGGGAGTAAAGCTCTGTCGGTGTCCTTCTGACTCGGGTTCTCCCATTCCTGCTCCCAGTGTCTCCTTCTGCACTTTCCTGGCCCATGAGTACCCAGATCTTGTACACAAAGTGATCATGATCAACGGCGGGGGCCCCACGGCGCTGGAGCCCAGCCTCTGCTCCATCTTCAACATGCCCACGTGTGTCCTGCACTGCCTGTCGCCCTGCCTGGCCTGGAGTTTCCTCAAGTGAGATCCCTGCCCCCAGGATCCAGGCAGTGGGAGGGGTGGCAGCTTGTTCCTGATATGTAGGGGGGAGCTCTGGGGTCTGTCACACTGTAGTCAGATCGATGGATGTCTTTGCATCCCCAGGGCCGGCTTTGCCCGTCAAGGGGCCAAGGAGAAGCAGCTGCTGAAGGAGGGCAACGCATTCAATGTGTCCTCCTTCGTGTTGCGGGCCATGATGAGCGGCCAGTACTGGCCTGAAGGTGACGAGGTCTACCATGCAGAGCTAACAGTGCCTGTGCTGCTGGTGCACGGCATGCACGACAAGTTCGTGCCAGTGGAGGAGGACCAACGCATGGCCGAGGTAGGACTTTCAGACCCAGAACCCCCACCCCACACACACCCTGTGCACAGGGCCCGGGGCTGTGGCCTGTGCCCGGGCGTGGCTTAGGGGGTGAGTGTGGGCCCCAGACTCGCATCCTGCTAGAACGGATTCTGAGTGGGCTCGATCAGGGGAAGCCTGGCTTTCTGGAAGGTTCTGGTGGTGGCGAGGCTGAAGGAGTGTGCCTTTCTGATCGCTCTAGATGAGCGAGGTCTCTGTGGCAGGCCTTGACAGGGAGGGGTATGGTTTCTGAGTGGATGTGATTTCCATGGGTTAAGACATCTGGATGTCTGTGGCCTTTGGAAGGCTACAGAGTGTTGCCTCTAGACAGCTGTGTTTTAGGTGGCCCTGGGTGGGCATGGCTTTGGAGTGGGTGTGACGCCTGCATGAATGTGGTCATAGGCTGGTATGGTCTCTGCAGGAGGCCCCTGCTTCTAGGCTGTTCCGTAAGGGAATCAGCCATGCAAAAGGTGAATATAGACAGCCGGGCTGCTTCAGCAGGCCTACACGGTGCTGCCCTCCTCACCCCATCAGGAGATGTCACAAAGGCCAGGTTACAGGAGGGGACAAGGAGTGGGTTCCTAACTCTGGGAGGAGAGGGCGAAGTGATAGAGAGGTTGGAGACCAGGATCTGCGGTTCTTAGGGCTGCTCAGAGTGAGCTGTAGGGAGGGATTGAGGGAAGACCCTCACCAAGGGCAGATCTGTCCTACAGGGACACTTGGAGACATCTAGAGACATTTGTGGACAGGGGAGGAGGGCAGAGCTTCCCTGGGGGTGTTCAAAGAGGCTGCCCAGCACTCCACCCACACAGCTATGACCCAACTAAAGTGTCAGCAGAGCCAAGGCTGAGAAGTCCTACTCCTGGTACACTGGCACTTAAAGGGTGTTTACTGAGTGAAGGAATACCTGGAGAGGCTCCAGCGGGCTGACAGGCCATCCCGGGCATCCTTCTGGGCGGGGCTGAAGGGTAGACAGCAGGAGGAACTTCCCGGTGTGCCCGCAGATCCTGCTCCTGGCCTTTCTCAAGCTCATCGAGGAAGGCAGCCACATGGTGATGCTGGAGTGTCCCGAGACAGTCAACACGCTGTTGCACGAGTTCCTGCTGTGGGAGCCGGAGCCCGAGGCTGAGCCGAAGCCCGAGCTGAAGCCCGAGCCACAGCCACTGCAGCCTGAGCCAGCTCCGAGGGAAGAGTGAGAAGCAACCGCCTGACTCCTGGATTTTGAGTAGTTGAGGCTCTCTTAGACTGGGCTTGGGCTGGATGGGCGGGGCCTCATGCCAATGGGCGGGGCCTGGACAGACCTCGCCCCCAGGGCGGGCCGGGCACAGCCAGAGTTGGAGACTCAGTGCCCAGTGCAGCCACCGTGTCCTCTCCACGAGTGACCGTAGGGAGTGAACCTTGTACAGAGCCCCCTCCCTGCCTCCCCGAGTTCCTGAAGCTGCAGCGGTGGACTGCCACCCCACTCGGTCTTCCCCTCCGCTGTGCTCCATTCCAGTCCGGGAAGCCCTAAGGGGAACCCTGGTTAGGGGCTCCTGTCCTGTTCTGTCTAAGAAGACCCTACCGTGCTGCAACTATTGCTTGGGACTGAGAGCCGGGCACCCAAGGAGGGAGTGGCCGGAGCCACAAATCCCCGCACATAGCAACTTGTAACTCAATAAAAAAGTGACAATCCAAACCGGACTCCAATGCGTGATCCTCCTGCTTCAGCATCTTGAGGGCTAAGATGATGGGCAAGTAGCATTTTCTCTGGCCAAATCTCTCTCTCTCTCTCTAGCCTCTCCCTATCCCTCACTCTTGCTTTCCCAGGATGTTCAGACTTGGTGAGGCAGTGAAATGTTCTAGAGTACTTTCTGCTCCCCCTCTTGTTTTCCTCTCACTCTCCCCTCCACCATCTGTCACAAAGCTGAGAGAGGGATGCAGTCAGGCGCAAGCACACGCGTGCACCCACCACACACACACACAGACACGCCCACATATAGTGGCTCTTTCCCTGGACTTACCAGCAGATAATAAAGACATAAAGACTTACTATTATTTATTAAAGCTTAGGCGCTTATAGCTGGGCAGATTCTCAACTATTTTAGCCTAGCAAACCCTGGCCTACATAGCCCCTTACCCCTTTCTCACTCAGTCTGGGCACCTGTTTCTTCCTGTGTCACACTGGTGAATCGTGTCTCATTCTCCCAGAGACCCCCCTCTCAGTCCGGATGTCCTATCTTTCTTCTCCTGCCTAGTTATTGGCCATTAGATCGTTATTAAGCCAATCAAAAGGTGAGGGAAGAATAGTGTTTAGAAAATATGAGGCAGGTGTTGTTAAGAATGACAACACCAAAGTCTAGACAGGACTCTGAAACTGAAACGTTGTTAGCAAATATATTTATTAATAACTATAAACACTTATTACCTAACAACAAACTCTAATGATAACTGTAAACTGTTGTATCAGGCTGGCAGGGGCTGGCAGGAGGCCTGACCAGACTTAGGTCTCCTGGTGATAAGGCCTAAGACCAAGGGCGGACTTTCCCCCCCAATAATTAAATACACCAAGACCTTTTAATATTTCAATGCTTAGGCCTTAGTTGGACAGACTCTCAATTAGCTCATCTAAGTTAACCCGACCACCTAATGCCAACCAGCCATGTAGCTCGCTGTACCTTCTGGGCTCTCAGACACATCTGTCCACTTCTGTGTCTCCTGGCAGGAAGAGGGCTTCCACTGTATCTTCCCAGGGTTCCTTTCTTCCTCCCAGGAAGTTCTGCCATCCTATCCTCCTTCTGCCCAGCTAATTGGCCATCAGCAACTTTTATTATCCAACCAGAGAATGCCTCAGATAGAGCATTAACCAGATCTCAGTGCATTGAAATCAGCTTTTGAAAACCATGCATAAGACCTTCCTTCAGTCAGGCAATGGTGGTACATGCCTTAATGCCAGCACTTGGGAGGCAGAAGCAGGCAGATCTCTCTGAGTTCGAGGCCAGCCTGGTCTACTACAGAGCAAGTTCCAGGACAAGGCTACATAGAGAAACCCTGTCTTGAAACACACACACACACACACACACACACACACACACACACACACACAGAGACACACACCCTGCTCTCTAAAATCAGAGCTGGGGAGGCTGTCATGCACCAGCTCCTGCTGGCATCTTGGGCTTCATGGTCACTTACTCAGCACACAGCCTCAGTCCTGGATGTTCTGAAGCTGCAGCTCTTGCCCCTCTCAGCCAAGAAGGACAATGGGCATTCTGTAGTAGGTGCATGCACCATCATGGTGACCTCAGGCAGCGAGCCCCTGACACATTTTTGTAACAGAATATTCTTATTTATAACACTTATATTTATTAGTACTTAACAAACACATTTAAAATACCTAAATCTTATCACCTAAAACCTAAAATCTAAGAACACCCTAATACCTATCTATGAACACCTAACTAACCCTATTTTAATTTTCTTAAAAGGATATTAATATTCTTAGCATAGGTCTGTCCAGTATCACTTGGTTATATGGGTGTTCTGGAATACTACAGTCCCAGCAGGCAGTCTCTTTCAAGCTTAGTGTCTGTTTGGGCCTAACTTTGCCAGTTCGTGTGGCCAGTTTTGCTGGAGCTCATTTCAGTCACTAAATTATGGCCAGTTTATGAGACCATTCTATTTTAACCGACAAACTTGAACTTGGTTTCCTCCATCATCTGAGAGTCATCTCCATAAGTCTCCTCAACTTGTGCAGGCCTAACGGCCTAAAGCTTCTCCAAGCCCCTTCCGAGCAGCTTCTGAAGTCCTCCTGCTTTGCTGCCAGCCTTAATAGGCTGAATTGCTGCAAAAGGCCTTTCTCAGGCACACTTGCAGTGAAAAGTCTTTCTCTTTTGGACTGCACCTTTCACTTTATGACCATTGTGGCCTTGAATATGCCGTACCTTGCTGTACACTTCCAGCATGACTTCTCAGTTGGTGAGGGCAGGAGGAAGAGAGCACCACGTGCAGTTCTCTGGCTTATATATCGCATTATCTCATGATCCTTGGCGGTCTGGAGGGTCCACAAAGTCTCTCGTGATGCCCAGCAGTCCCGTTGCTTCTCATGGCAACCGATGGCATCTGCGCAGCTTGCATGGTCTCCTAGCAATGCCCCTTCAACAGGTCAGTTGCTGTTTCTGTCTTGCCGACCTCAAAGGACACAGGCAAATCCCCTATGTACTGTCAGATGCTAAGCTGAACTGCATACCAATTTCACTAAGGAGGCCTAACTTCTACCACACTACAGGTATTATATGTGGGTAGAAATGGTTGTGATAGGTATGGGCACAGGTATTGTACATGAATACAGATATTTGGAATGAACAAGGTGCATAGTTTAGGTATCAATTTTGGGTATGACCACAGGTATTGGTTATGGCTACAGGTATTGTTTATGGCTACAGATGTTGGGTACGGCTACAGGAAGTGTGTATTATTGGTATTGAGTATGGTACAGGTACATAATCTGTACAGACAGGTACAGGTGTTGTGTATAGGAAGAGATTTTCTATGGGTAAAGGTGGTCAGTATTGATAGAAGCATTAAGTATGGCTACAGGGGTCTGCAGAAAGACTGTGGCTACGGAAACAGCAGATATGAATGAGAACTGCATACATAGAGTAGGTATTGAAACAGGTATTGGTGAAACTGAACTTTTTAAAATTTATTAACTATTATTTATTGGTCACTATATTCACTTATAACAAATATAAACACTTAAATACTAACCCTACAAATGACTACAACCCCTACAAATTCCTACAACCCCTATGACCTAACCACTAAACCTATTGATAACTATTACAACTATTTTCATAACCTTTTAGAAGGATACAGTCTCTGGGGCAGGTCCTCAGTCATCAGGAACACAGTCTCTGGGGTAGACCCTTTAATGTACTTAGCAGTCTTTTTCAGGAATATCTCAGAAGTAGATTCGTCAGGGTAAATTGGCTATGGCGGTTTCACCTTAAATAAGGCTTGAGGCTTTCTTCTCTCGGGGAGACCTCAGCCGTCTGTAAGCCAACTTATTTCCTTTATATCAGCAACTCTGCTGCTCTGCCTCAGTCTTTAATGCTGGCCACAGTTCCATTCAGGCCACTGTTCAGACAGGTCAAACCCCTCTAGGCAAAAGCTGAGCCACAGGGTTTAGTCCTTGGCCTTTTGCTGTCTTGCTGAGGCTTTCTCTGCTCACCAGCTTCTTTCTGCCTCAGGGAGATCTGGCCATCAGTCCACCAGCACTTTCTCCATCAGAGGATACAAACTACTCGTGTCCTTTCTGATGTGAGGACTTGCTAGCAATGGAGCTCTCTAGCATGGGTCCCTCTACCATGGAGCTCTCTAGCATGCGGTCCTCCTGGCTCCATTCACTTGTCCTTAAATAGAATCTCTCCTTGTTCCACCTGCTTCAGCTTAATTTGGGCTCTGCCCACTTAGCAGCTGAAAACAATGCCAGGTCCTTGTTTCACCTGGCTTCAACCTTGTTTTCAGTCCATAGAGACTCCCCTCGTTTCACGTTACTTCATCCTTGTTTTTAGTCCATAAGCTGATATGCTAATTGCCCACAGCCAAGTTGATCTTCATGCCCCGGATTAAGAGACTGCATCAGAAACCTAGATATTTACTAAATCTAATTTATATTATTCTAACTCCCTACATATTGGCATAAGCACAGTTGTTCAGAACATGGACAGTTGTTGGGGAAGGTCTATTAACATTGCCTCTGTCCCAATGCCCAATACCTCTATCCATACCCAGTACTTTTAACTATAACCACTACCTGTACCATACCTGATCTCTGTACCCACACCCACCACCTGACTAATACCTGTACTCACATCCGTGATCTTTACTCATACACTCCACTGTCGGCCTTATTTGTCCTGGGGAAAATGCCAGGACAGGCTGATTTCAATGCTGAGATCTAATTACCTCCCCTTCTGAGGCATTCTCTTGATTGGTTAATAAAAGTCGCTGATGGCCAATTAGCTGGGCAGAAAGAGTATAGGAAGGTGAGACTTCCTGAGATTAGAACAGGAATCCTGCGTTTTACACAGAGGAATTGCTCTTTCATCTAGGAGACATGGAAGCAGTTAGATGTGTTTGAGAACTCTGGAAGGTAATAACAGGCACATGGTGGTTTAGGATTAGGTGGTCCAGTTTAATTTAGATTAGCTAATTGAGAGTCTGCCCAGCTAAGGGCTAAGCGTTGAAACATTAAAAGGTCTTGATGAATTTAATTACTGGGGAAAGGACTGCAGCGGCTTATAGGCCATCAGTCCAAGCAATCCAGGGCCATCAGTCTCCCTCCAAGCTCTGGAGAATCTTCTGCCAAGCCACCAGCAATTCTACCAGCCTAATATAACAACTTATATTAGTTAACACAGTTTAGGTTACAGGTGGTGTAGGCCACCCTTGGTCCAGGGCATTTTAGGCAGGTATGGGTACAGGTGGTTGGGTTGGGTACAAAGATCGGGTATGGTACACGTAGTGGTTATAGTTAAAAGTACTGGGTATGGATACAGGTATTGGGCATTGGTACAGTTGGTGGTTATCAGTGCAAATATAAGGCATGGAAACATGTACTGGGTGGTGGTACAGGTCGTGGACATGAATACAGCTGTGAATATGGGTATAGATGTTGGACATTGGTATCAGTAGTGATAATGGGAATGGATATTGGGTATGTTTAAAGGTAGTGGAAATGGTTACCAGTATTTGGCATGATTACCAGCCCGTGTGGGTGCAGGCACTAGGAATGACCACAGGGACTGTGTACGAATATAAGTAGTGGGTAGAGGCATAGATTGGATGTAGGTAGAGCTATTTTATACAACTACAGCCATTGGATATAAGTTCAGTTAGTGGTTTAGGTGCAGTTACGAGTCCGAGCACAAGTAGTGTGCATCAGGAGATGTATTGTGTGTGAGTACATGTGATTGCCATGGCTACCATTATTGGGTACAAGGACAGGTGGTAGGGATGGGAATGGGGTGAGAATGGTACAGGTTGTGGAAAAGGGTACAAATTGTAACAGTAAATTTTTATTTATCAAACATGTATTTATTAATACTTAACAATTAACTACTATTTACCTATAAAGTTCCTAAATCCTAAAACCCAAACCCTAACTCTAATCTAAAACATCTTAATACCTAAAAAACAAACACTTATCATTAACCTAAAGGTCTCGAAAGGATATTCTCTTACATTAATTCTCTGGGCATGGATCCTTATGGGTGGCTGATTTCCACCAAATCTATCAGTCTTAAAGTCTATGAATCTCGTTCATCAGATCTTAAGGGAGTTTATAAATTTAATCTGTTTTGAGCATTGAGGTGGGGTGGCCTTTAAATCAAGCAAGAATTGCCTCTGCAGTCTTAGAGCCCAATTATAAAGTTTCCTAGGCTCACTATTAAGATGCTTTGGGCCTCCAAGGATATCGCTCCAGTGCTCCGTCCAGTCCGATGCATATATTGGGTAGAGCATAGATTTTCAGTACAGTTAGAGGTAGAAGTTATGTGTACAGGCAGTGGACAGGGGTACAATTGGTGGTAAGGGATACAGGTACAGATGTAGGTATACTGTTGAGTATGGATGCAGGTGGTGAGAATGGGCACAGGTATTGTATGGGTATAGGTAGAGGGTGTAGTTAAGGTGTGGGAATGAGTATAGACATTGGATATAGGTACAAGTATTTGATATGGTTCAGGTGGTAGAAGTGGGTACAGGTTTTGGGTATGGGTACAGGTTGTGGGTGTGTGTACCGTTGGTAGAAATAGGTACAGGTGTTGAATATGAGTACAGTTGTATATGGATACAAGTGCTTAAAGTACAGGTGTTGGGAATGGTACAGATGGTGGTTATCCATACAAATGGTGGAAAATAACACAGGTATTGGATACTGGTACAGGCAGTAGGTGTTGGTACAAGTGGTGGCACTGGCTTCTAGTTATGGGACTAGCTAGCAGTATGGGTAAGTTGGTGGTATAAATTAGTACAGGTATTGGGTAGGAGTAGACGTGATGTGTATTGGTACAGGTATTGGGAATGGGTACTGGTATTGGGTATAGGAATAGGTATTGTGTATGGGCTGAAACTGAAATTTAATTATCAATTGTATTTATTAACAAGTATAAATTGTAACATTAGGCCTGCACAGCAGCCAGTAGCCTGGCGGGATATCAGCCAGTGACCTGGCCCACCTTAACTGGCGGCCTGATTTGTCCTCAGGCAAAAAGCCCTGGACCAAGGGTGGCCTACACCACCTGTAATCTAAACTCTGTTAACTAATATAAGTTGTTATATTAGGCCAGTAGAATTGCCAGTGGCTTGGCAGGAGATTCTCCGGAGCTTGGCCATAGACCGATGGCCCTGGATTGCTTGGACTGATGGCCTATAAGCCACCGTGGTCCTTTCCCCAATAATATGTACACCAAGAACTTTTAATGTTTCAATGATTAGCCCTTAGCTGGGCAGACTCTCAATTAGCTAATCTAAATTAACCCAGACCACCTAATCCCAAACTACCATGTGCCTATGATTACCTTCCAGAGTTCTCAAACATGTCTATCTGCTTCCATGTCTCCTGGTAGAAAGAGCGATTTGTCTGTGTAAAATGCAGGGTTCCTGTTTTAATCTCAGGAAGTCCCACCTTCCTATACTCTTTCTGCCCAGCTAATTGGCCATCAGCGATTTTTATTAACCAATCAAGAGAAGGGGCGGTAAACCAGATCTCAGCATTGAAATCAGCCTATCAGAAGCAATGTTATTAGACCTCCCCCAACAAAGGACAGTGGAAATCAGTATGAATACAGATGGTGAAATGGGTACAGGTGTGGTGTATGAATATAGATAGGTGTGGTGTATGAATATAGGTGTGGTGTATGGGAGCAGGTGCTTGGAATGAATCCTATTACTGGGAATGTGTACAAATGGACTTGCATGGATGCAGGTGGTGGGTATGAATACAGGTGTTGTGCATAGTTGGAGGTATTTGGTATTGGTATGATGGTTGGTACAAGTGTTTGGTACTAGTACAGATGTTAACTATGAGTACAGGTGTTGGCTTTGGGTACAAGTGTTCTTTATAGTTATGGATGAGTGAAGATTGTGGGTGTGTGTATGAGTGGTGGAATTGTTTACATGTGATGGAAATAGAAGTATAGGGTATCATAAAGTATCATGCATAGGTACTGGTGGAGGGTATGGGAACAAATATTGGGTATGGATACAGGTTTTGTGTATGGATGCTGTTGATTGGAAGGAGTAAAGGTGGTGGAAATGGGGTCAGGTATTGGGTATCAGCACAGGTGATCAGAATGGGTAAAGGAACTGAGTGTGGACACATGTACAGGGAAAGGACACGTGTATCAAAAGATGAGTGGGTATGGATCCAGTTAGTGTGTATAGGAACAATTATTGTACATGGTTGGGGCATTTGACACCAGCAGAGGTGGTGAGTATGGCTACAGGTATTACAGATCCAAACAGGTATTTGTTACCAATACATGTGGTACACACAGTTATAGGTGGTAGAAATGGGTACAAGTATCCACTATGGTTACAGTTGGTGGGTATTGGTAAAGGTACTGCATATGGGTACAGATGTTGGGATTGGGTTCAGGTGGTGGGAATGTGTGGTAGAAGTTAGGCCTCTTTAGTGAGATTAGTAGGCAGTTCAGATTAGCATCTGGCAGCACTTAAGGAAAAGCTTGACATTCTTTTAACCTGCTGACATGGACAAAGCCCACTTGAGGCCAGACGATATGCCCTGTTGCAGGGGTGTTGCTAAGAAACTGTACAAGCTGTGCAGATGACATTGGTTGCCCTGAGAAACAATGGGACTGCTGGACATTGAGAAAGACTTTGTGAACCCTCGAGACCTCCAAGGATCACAAGATAATGTGACATATAAGCCAGAGAGCTCTACGCAGCTGCTCTCTTCCTCTTGCTCTCACAAGCTGAGAAGACAGGCTGGAGAAGTGCACAGAAAGGCATGGCATACTCAAGCCATTAGGCTTCAATGGTCATGATAGGTTGAGTCCAAGAGAGAAAGACTTTTCATTGCAAGTTACCCCTAGAAAGATCCTTTGCTGTAATTCAGCCTATGTTAAGGCTAGCAGCAAAGTGGGTGAAGTTCGGAAGACACTTGGAGAAATTTTAGGCCGTAAAGCCTGTGGGAAAAGCCAGCTTCAATTTGGTGGCTGGAACAGACTGACTTTAGACACTGGCCACAATTTGATGGTTGAAATAAATTGACCTTGCAAACTGGCAAAGTAAGGTCCTACGGACTTTAAGATTGAAAGGGACTACCTGCTGGGACTGCCATAAACCAAGTCACCCTGCACAGACCTGCACTAAGAATGTTAATATCCTTTTAAGAAAGTTAAAATAGCCATGGTTAGGTATTCATAGATGGGTATTATAGTGTTCTTAGATAGATTATAGGTTTTAGGTTATAGGATTTAGATATTTTATAGGTGGCTGTTAAGTACTAATAATCATAAGTGCTTAAAATAAAAATATTCTGTTACAGGGATGAATAGATATTGGGTATGGGTACAGGTGGTAGAAATAGGTGTAGGTCGTGGGTATGGAGTGGGTACCATTACAGGCATTGGGTGGGGGTACAGATGGTGGGAATAAGTACAGGTTGTGGGTGTGGAAACAGGGTGTGAGAATTGGTCCAGGTGGCGGGAATGGACACGGGAACAGGTATTGGGTATGAGTACAGGAGTTGGACATGGATAAGAGCCAGGCTTGGTGGCACACAGCATTCCAGAGGCAGAGACAGGAAGATCTCCAAGTTCAAGGCCATCCCGGTCTACAGAGAGAGTTCCAGGACAGCCAGGGCTACACAGAGAAACCCTGTCTCTAACACAAAACAAAACAAAAAACAGAAAAGGGTTGTTGCAGAGTTGTTGAGGGAAGGTCTAATATTGTTTCTGATACATTGAATTCAATGCTGAGATCTGGTTACCTCCCATTCTGAGGCATTCTCTTGATTGGTTAATAAAAGTTGCTTATGGCCAATTAGCTGGGCAGAAAGAGTATAGGAAGGTAGGACTTCCTGAGATCAGAACAGGAACTCTGGGCACACACAGAGACTCTCTCTCTTTCCGCCGGGAACCACAGAAGGAGACAGACCTCTGGAGAAGGCTGGAAGGTAATCACAGGCACATGGCGATTTGGGATTAGGTGATCCGGGTTAACTCAGAGTAAGTAGCTAATTGAGGGTCTGCCCAGCTAAGGGCTAAGCGTTAAAACATTAAAAGGTCTTGGTGTATTTAATTATTGGGGTAAAGACTGCAACGGTTTATAGGCCCTCAGTCCAAGCAGTCCCAGGCTGTTGGACTCCCAGACTCCCCTTGAGCCCAGGCGAATCTCCCACCAAGCTGCCAGGAATTCTACCGGCCTAATATAACAACTTATATTAATTAACAGAGTTTAGGTTACAAGTGGTGTAGGCCACCCTTGGTCCCAGGGCTCTTTCCCCAGGATAAGTTAGGCAACCGGATAAGGCACTCGGGCCAGGCCACCTGCTCCTCTGCCAAGCTGCTGGCTACTCTGCCAGCCTAATCTTAGAGTTTATACTTACTAATAACTACATTAATTAATTAATTAATTAATTAATTAATTTGCAGTTTTCACAGAATATTTGATCATGTGAACCCCCTTAGACAGTGAATTGAAGAATCTGATTCTAATTATGGGATGGCTCAGTCTTTAATCCTAGAGTTTTCTGTTTACTGTATGTCGTTGCCTGTGACTATTGGCTGTACCACCTGTACAGGGGGCTGGGAATTAAGGAGACAAAGAACACAAGAAGGACACCAAGACATCAATCTGATCAAGGTGACAAACTTTACTAACGGTTCAACTGATTATATAGCCGAGAACAGGAAGTAGGCGTGGAAGCAAGAACGTCGGAACCACACCTCCACCCCATTAGAGAATCAGGAAAGCACAGCAAGTACCAGCTGCACGGGAAGTCCCGGCAAAAGGCCAACAGTACCACTCAGGTGCAGGTTAAAGAGTTGACCACAAACAAGTCACCAAATGGCTGCTGTGTAAGGGGCTGCATCACTGCAACAATGGTTACGGTGTGGCTCACCTCTAAGGGGCTGCATCACTACA
>CAJQZJ010033560.1:22735-40944 GCA_907164525.1 Lophiomys imhausi | reverse complement strand
CACTACAAACAATGGTTATGGTGTGACTCACCTCTAAGGGGCTGCATTACTGCAAACAATGGTTATGGTGTGACTCACCTCTAAGTACACACCTTCATTCCAAGAGTTTTCTGTTTATTGTAAACAAGCACTTGTAGTGTGGCTTAGCTCTAAGCACACACCTTTAATCCAGGAGTTTTCTGTACAAAGGATTAAATAAAGCTAACCCTAGATCAAGAGGCAGAGCAAAAACCCAGCTGACAGGGACTAAACAGAAGGAGGGACATTGAGCTGAGGGTATTTAAGACAGCGTGGAGGAGTTGGGAGTTCTTCCTTCAGAAGTTTTCTCCTTCAGAGTTCTTCTTCTTCCTTAGAGTTCTTCCTTTGAGTTTGCTCCTTCAGAGTTCTTCCTTCACGCTGCTCTGCCTTCAGAGTTTTTCCTTTGGGGTTTTCTCCTTCTAGGCTTCTTCTTCTAGGTTCTTCTGGGCTTTTTAGCTTAGGACTTTGGGGTGGGACGTTGGCAGAATTGAGAACGTCACCTGGGTGCTTTCTCTTCCTCTCTGAGCTAGCAAGTTTTCAACCCAGCATCTAGCTCCTGAGTCTTCATTGGTAAAATTGAACAACTGGGATATTTTAGGGTTTTTTGATTTTTATTTTATGGGCATTGGTGTTTTGCCTACATGTATGTATCTGTTAAGGTGTCAGATCATGAAGTTACAGAGAGTTATGAGCTGCCATGTAGGTGCTGGGATTTGAATTCCTCTGTAAGAGCAGCCAGTGCTCTTAACCGCTGAGCCATCTCTTCAGCCCTGATATTTTAGTTTTTTAAAAAACAACAAAGGGTAAGGTATTAGATATAAGTACAGGTGGTGGGAATGGATACAGGTGTTGAGGATGGGTACAGATATGAAGTATGAGTATAGATGGTGAGCGTTGGTATAGGTGTTCTGTAGGGAGTTAGATTAATATAAATTAGATTTAGTAAATATCTAGAGGTTTCTGATACAGTCTCTTAATTCGGGGCATGAAGATCAATTTGGCTGTGAGCAATTAGCTTATCAACTTGTGGAAAAACAAGGTTGAAGCCAGGAAAAACAGGAAAGACTTAATGGACTAAAAACAAGGTTTATGACCTGGCATTGTTTTCAGCTGCTAAGTGGGCTGAGCCCAAATTAAGCTAAAACAGGAGGAACAAGGAGAGATCCTATTTAAGAACAAGTGGATGGAGCCAAGGGGGGCCCATGCTAGAGAGCCCCATGCTAGAGAGCTCTGATGCTAGCAAGTCCTCACACTAGAAAGGACAACAAGTAGTTTGTGTCCTCTGATGGAGAAAGTGCTGGTGGACTGACAGCCAGATCTCCCTGAAGCAGAAAGAAGCTGGTGAGCAGAGAAAGCCTCAGCAAGACAGCAAAAGGCCAAGGACTAAACCCTGTGGCTCAGCTTTTGCCTAGAGGGGTTTGACCTGTCTGAACAGTGGCCTGAATGGAACTGTGGCCAGCTTTAAAGACTGAGCCAGAGCGGCAGAGTTGCTGAGACGAAGGAAATAAGTTGGCCTACAGATGGCTGGGGTCTCCCAGAGAGAAGAAAGCCTCAAGCCTTATTTAAGGTGAGACTGCCATAGCCAATTTATCCTGATGGATCTATAGCTGAGATATTCCAGAAGAAAGACTGCTGAGTGCATTAAAGGGTCTACCCCAGAGACTGTGTTCCTGACGACTGAGGACCTGCCCCAGAGACTGTATCCTTCTAAAAGGTTATGAAAATAGTTGTAATAGTTATCAATAGGTTTAGTGGGTAGGTAATAAGGGTTGAAGTCATTCATAGGGGTTGTAGGAATTTGTAGGGTTAGTAGTTAAGTGTTTGTATTTGTTATAAGTGAATATTGTTACTAATAAATAAGTGTTGAATAATTTTTTTAAAAGTTTGGTTAGTGTTGTGTTGTAGTTACAGGTGGTGGGAATGGGTACAGGTGGTGGAAAGGAGTACAACTATTGAGTATGAGTTACAGGTATTGTCTATGGGCACAGGTGATGGGAATGGGTACGGAGTGTGGGGTTAGGTATAGGTTGTGGAAATGGGCACAGGTATTGGGAATATGTAGGCATAATGTCACTGTGCACTGTGTGAAGATTCAGATGCTGATTTCTGTCCCTCCCATATCTGGTTGGCATCCATATTCAGAGAGTCTTCTTTCTCAGTGCTGTGTAAACTTTGCTCCCCAATTGTTCCCTGATATGTCAATAAAGAAGCTTACCAGCCAGTGACTGAGCAGGGGATAAAATAGGGCTGGACTTCCTGATAGCCAGGGGAGGGGAAGAGGAAGTTGGGGATTCAGCCACAGAGAGAGGTCCAGGAGACAGACAAGAAAACTGCTGGAGCAGAGAGAGCCACAAAATGCAAGAGTCTCAGGGATTCTGGCTGGGAGATAGGCAGTTTATCTTAGAGGATGAGAATGGATTAATAACTGCTCCGTATTGTGCTTTAAAGCTTGTAAAATAGGGGGCTGGAGAGATGGCTCAGCAGTTAAGAGCACTGCCTAGTGCTCTTCCAAAGGTCCTGAGTTCAATTCCCAGCAACCACATGGTGGCTCACAACCATCCACAATGTGATCTGGTGCCCTCTTCTGGAATGCAGGTGTACATGCAGATAGAGCACACATATGCATAAAATAAATAAAATAAATCTTAAAAAAAAAAAGCTTGTAAAATAAATAACATAATCAAGAATCAATTATTAGGGAGCTGTCTCGGTTAAGAGAAAACTGCAGCGACCTTATAAATTTACACTAACAGGAATGGGTAGAGGTAAAGGGCAGCATAAAACCAGCCGGGATGTTGTTATGGGGTTGGGTGTACCCGGTGGCTCTGGGAGGTCCGCATCTGGGGAGGAGGGTGAGATCAGGCTACATCTTCCTCCATCAAGTCCCTCAGGATAGAGCTCGGAAGCTTGGTTCTGTGGTATCTGCAGGCAGAACCTTTGGCCTTTCCCACTCAAGTCAAAGCCCTGAACTCTGGGGCAAGTGCCAGCATGTCGCGTCCCCCTCGACCAGCAAGGACGACGCAACTCGCAAAAGCTCTTCTCCAGCAGTTTATTCAGGTCCCTTGAAAACAGTCTTCCGAATGCCCTTGCTTGTGTCTCTGATTGTCTGCTTGTGTCTCTGCTTGTGTCTCTGCTTCTCTGCTTGTGTCTCTGCTTCTGTCTCTCTGCTTCTCCTCCCCCAAGCCCTTATATGCCTACTCAAACCCAATCAGATCATGCCACCTGGTGATCCAAGATAGGCTCACAGAAGGAGGAAGCACACCGGGCTAGGCAGCTGCTACCAACTAAGGCTTGTTTACAGCTAAGCTTGAGCTTTCTGGCAATAAGCCAGGTGCCATCTTAGGGTTTCGGCTCACCACAGTTTTGTGGCTCGCCACAGATCCCCCTTTTTGTTTTAAAACGCAACAGGCAAGGGTAGAGGTCTGATCTCTGATATGCATGTAAAGGACATTGTAACGACCCCACGCCCAGTAGCCAACCAGGCTGGTGCCATACCCATCCGGTATATTTTTCTCAGAGATGGGAAACTGGGATACCAACCCATATGCAATCAAACATGCCCTTCTTGAAGTTGCTAGAAGCTGACCCCAAGTGCAGTGCTTAGCCTCGCATCCTGAGCGTGATGATAGCTTCGTCCTTCAGGACAGTCAACCAAGCCTGCAGCTGTCCAGCCTCCAAGGCAGCAAAGGCTTGCACTAGCATGGCATTACTTCTCCTCTGTGAAATCCTCATCTTACAGATACACCATAGGGCAATGAAACTGACTAGGAAGAGCATGCCTCCTAGGGCACCCATTCCCGCCCATTCCTTCAGATGATTCATGGCTCGGAGGATCCATGTTGACAGTCCTCAGCAACAGAGACATCAACCCGGGTGGAATTCACATGCACGATGGCAATTCTCAGATTCTGCATCAGCTTATGAAACTCGCCAGACCAATTTCCTGTAAGATACTGAGAGAGTTGCTTAGACAAATTTGCAGCTACAGTATAATTTTGATATGGCACAGAGGTCACACACAATCCAGTCATTTTCCACTCACAGCCAATCTGGGCCACCTGCCACAATACATCCAAGGCCGTGGCTACATTGGCTGACAAATTATTCAAGGTAGCAGCAGTCTGCACTGAGGCATCCAGGCTCCCAACCCCTTGTTCTTATAAGGGGTGATAGCTGCTTTACATTCCTTTGTACATTGCTCATACACAAGTTGTTTAATTAAGGGCATTGCCAAATCACGGTCTCCAAATACCCTTCCAGCGGCCTCAACCATTCTAGCCACGAAGTCTGAGAAAGGCTCCAGGGGATCCTGAATAATCTTAGTTAGATTGCTATTCACTGCCCCTTTGTTAGGCAATGATTTCCAAGCTCTGGTTGCGATTAAGTTGATTTGCCCAAACACCTGAGCCGGATACCCAGTTTGTTGTTGAGCAAATCGACCTTGCCCAAGAAGCATGACCACATCCCAGGCTGGGTTTCCTGCTGCACGATTAGCAGCAGCTTGTTCATTAGCAAACTCAATCAAGAAAGCCTTCCAATCTAAATACTTCCCAGAGGACAAGCAAGCATGTGCCAAGCTCATCCAATCACTCGGGGTCATGCAATAACGACGAAGAGCTTCCACCTGAGCTACAGTGAAAGCAGCATTAATCCCATAAGTGCGGACAGACTCAGCAAGTGCTTTAATTACCCTAAAATCGAGAGGTTCATGATAACGATTTCCCCCTCCATCCTGAAAGACAGGGTAGTACAGCTCATGTCTCACTTCCCTCCAGACATTTGGACAGAATGACCGCCCACTAGGACCACTCGGAGGGGAAGTCTCATTATATGAAGGCGGCGCCAACACAGGCGGCCCCGGACCTGAGGGCTCTATCCGGGTGCAGTCAGAACTCTTTCTCAAAGATGACTTCTCCATTTTCTTTGTTAACATTTTAAGTTTCTCTTCAGACTCTGAGCTATCCTCTTCCAAAGTATCTTTCCCAGATTTGACCAAGTGCTCCTCTTTTAACTGCTCTAATGCCTCTTGTCCCTTTTCCACAGCCTTGCAATATCTCCAAATAGGCCGTGCTCCTCCCTGCAATGTACCTTGCTCCCAGGCAAAATCTAGATCTCTCCCAAGCTTATCCCAGCAACTGATAAAGGCCAGCAAGGCCAGCATTCGCTCCATTTCTGTGAGGCACTCTCTGCTTTCCTCACCTTGCTCTGCCAGTTGTGTCTTCTACTCGTCCGAATCACGGAACTTTATTGCTCCCTCCCGGAGACCTTATTGCCTCTTTACCGAGGTCCTTATTGCTCCCTCCCGGAGACCTTATAGTTCGCAACTTCCTGCGAAACTTTACCTTTAGTTCGCAACTTCCCGCGAAACTTTACCTTTAGTTCGCAACTTCCGCAAAACTTTACCTTTAGTTCGCAATTTCCGCGAAACTTTATTGTCCCAATTTACCCCGGGAACTTACCAGTGCACTGCCCCTGACTGAAGGAGTTCTGAGTCTTCTCTGGTTCCCCGTACGGGCCACCACTTGTCGCGTCCCCCTCGACCAGCAAGGATGACGCAACTCGCAAAAGCTCTTCTCCAGCAGTTTATTCAGGTCCCTTGAAAACAGTCTTCCGAATGCCCTTGCTTGTGTCTCTGATTGTCTGCTTGTGTCTCTGCTTGTGTCTCTGCTTCTGTCTCTCTGCTTCTCCTCCCCCAAGCCCTTATATGCCTACTCAAACCCAATCAGATCATGCCACCTGGTGATCCAAGATAGGCTCACAAAAGGAGGAAGCACACCGGGCTAGGCAGCTGCTACCAACTAAGGCTTGTTTACAGCTAAGCTTGAGCTTTCTGGCAATAAGCCAGGTGCCATCTTAGGGTTTCGGCTCACCACAGTTTTGTGGCTCGCCACACCAGCACAGTTGGGAAATTCTGTCTCCAGCAGCAAAAACTCCCTTAGGTGGAATCATGTCACGATGCTCTTATCTCCCCCATGGACTTCTAAAATCTACCAAGATCCATGTCTGCTCCCCCCCATGAGATGGGTGGGGACCCTCTTGAATGGCGGGAAATGTGAGTGGGACCTTCAGGTCCAGATGGACTTTACTGGATCAGATTGACATGCTGGCAATGCTACATGGGAAAGAGGCCCCAGACACTTATGTGCCATAGTGAAGGTAGACTTTGTGTCCACATGCTCCAGAGAGACAGGTGGAAGGACGGAGAGATGGGTCAGATGGAAGATAATCATTCCATGTGACCTGGAACAACAGCAGAGCATGGAGAATAACAGCCCAAGGGGATGTATGTATATATTGGGGTTTTATTTGGGGAATAGTGTTAAAAGTTAGCTTAGATTACACAATCCAGGCTAAGGCTTGGTAAAATCCATCAGCTGACTCTGTGTTAAGGATTAACACTGCCGACCAATTTAACTATAATATAAATACTGGTAATAATTTAATATCTACTTCTACATATGGCGCCCAGTGTGGATGACATGACATTCATACCTTAAATTTCATAATTAGACATTAAAAGAGTTCCAAGGGGGAGAAAGGAAGCTACATTTCTGGGACCCAAGGATTTAGCAGCAGAAGGAGGTTTTTTTCTAGCTAAAAACCCAAAAAGGAAAAGGAGACTGCCCCTTCTTGTTCAGGTTGGTCATGGAAAGAATATTGGCCCTTTGAGACCGAACCTAGCTTACTTGACAAAATACAGGGCTGGTGGGACTGAAAGCCCCAAATCTGAGGCTTGGCATGACTTGGTTAGTGTTGGCACAGTTGTGTTAACACTTAGATCCAAGTGGGAACACAGGGCTTTCTGATCTTAGGCTGGAATCAGGCAGAGAGCTGATCTCCTTGTCCCCTCCTGCATGGGGAATTCTTTCCTAGCTAGGTGGGAGGCTGTTTGAACTGTTCTCTCAGGCCAAAGCCTGCTGGTCGAAAAGGCCAAATTGCTAGACAATTAACAAAAGAGCTCTTTCATGCCAGACATTTGCCAACCTAAAGAGCCAACTCTCTATAACCTCCCAGAGCAGGGGAAGTAATTCCAAGTTACAGGTGGAAGGCTGAAACACACCTCCTGGTGAGCTGAAAAAGAGGGGCCTTGCTGCTGACAAAACTACCAGCCACAGCTTCAGATCAGGTAAATTGTTTACTAATCATGCTTTATGATAAATGCATAAAGAATTAAACATAAAATATTATAGACACAAACACTTTGGAATTGGTAATTTTAAGGAAGTAAGACATACAAGACTTCTTGGACTTTGGCTGATGCTCTCGTCTACGGTTCCAAGATAGAAAAAAGTGAAAGATTAGAAATTATGATTATGGTTACATTCATAATCATCATTTTAACCTTAAAATTAGATTAGCCCTTCATATCTTCTCAAAGACAAAAGCTTTAGAAAAGATACTAAAACAAAATAAAGAAAAGAATAAGATTTGTAGACAAGGCTTAGAGGAGAAGTTCCAAAAGACTACAGATCAGGCTCAAGAATTTATAAAACAAAATGAACAACAGAGAGAAATGAGACTTGGTGACAAGGACCTACAGGAGACACTAGAATAGAGAGAGAAAAATGAGACTTGGAGACAAGATTTAGAGAAGTTCCAGAAAACTATAAATCAGATTGAACAAAAGGCAAGGATTGCAGACATACAAGCTACAGAGAGACATGAAATATGGGCACAGATCTTAAGAGAAGAGCTTAGAACAGTAAGTAAAAAGATTGCTCAGATAAGATAAAAAATGATAATACTTCTGCCCCTGAAGCCATTACAGATGTGACTGCTATGTCACATGTGCATCAGTAAGTGGCAGAGAGGAGAGAGGCTATGTATATATTCAGTGCTCTGACCTATGAACATCTGAATGAATAGTAGCCTAACATTCCTGGAAAAAGCAAGCTGGATACCAACACAATATTGGCACCATGGGGTAGCCTGTGATGACTACCAGACCAGTACCAGGCAAGCACCAGATGGGCTCCCAGGATAAGAAACAAGTCACAAATTAGAAGAACTCTGCCTGGTCATGGGTGTGGGGGTTGTGGAGACCCAGTCCTGGGGTGATATCTGGCCCAGATGGGATCACAAAAGCAGGAGAGCTGTCCCTGCCCCTCACATGCTCCAGCACTTGGTAGAGCAGTCCTTGCACCTTTCCATAGTAGAATTGGCCCTGCAGGTGAGGATTTGCAGGTCCAGAACCAGGGTTTTGAGTTGGCCCACTCCAACATCTACCCCTTGGATGAACTGCTGGAGTGCAAGAAGAGGCCAGTTCCACAACCCAGGACTGCAGGATCTCTATGACACAGGACTGTTACGGCATATCTGAGAGGAGTTCCAGTGAGATTCCAGTATTGATAAAGTAGCAGAAACTAGAGGCCTCAGACTAGACCAAGGAGTCATTTTAATGAACATTTGCAAGCAAAATGTGTGGACAAAAGTGAATATTGTGGGACACACTGAGACACACTGCAGTTTCCACAATGAGATTTTATGCTTTGAAAGACTGCAAGGGTGGAGGGTGGGTCTGAGAGGAGGTGGGAGTTGAGAGGGAACAAGGTGCATGATGTGAACTTCACATAATAATTTTTTTCAATAAAAAATGATAAAGCAGAAAGCCAACCTAAGGTCATTAAAAAACAAATGTTAGGTTTTCCAGTTAATATACAACAAAGAGTAGCAAATGATAATCATGCACAAGATTATCAAGAGATAGAATGGCAACCTCAAGACATGTTGGGTTTGAGAAAGTTTTAAAGAAATTGTCACAAATTTTTTAATCCATTCACCATTTGTAAAACAAACGCTGGCTTCTTGGTCAATCAAATATAGAGTAATCCCAAAATACTGGGAGGATATGGCAAAGGCAATATTAGAACCTAGGTTATATATACAATGTCTTTCCTGATGGAAAGAAGAAGTTGAAGAAATAGCACGAAAATATAGGTCAAGAAGTGTTGATGTTTCTCAGGATCAGCTGATTGGTGATGGTGAATACCCTGAGATAGGGACACAAGCCTTATAGAATGATGAAGCCCTAGCATTAAGTCTCACAGTAGCCTGAAATGCCTGGGACAAAGTTGAAGAAACAGGAAAAAGACTTGAGCCATTCTCTTAGGTCATGCAAGATCCAAAGGAAATGTTTATTGACTTTTTACAAAGATTAACCTCTGCAGTGGGTAGAAATATATCAGATCCACTGACTAGAAAGGCTATAATAGAATCTTTAACTTTTGAAAATGCTAACACTGAATGCAGAGAGGAAATAAGACTATTAAGAGCAAGATCAGCTTCTATTGATGAACGGATTGGAAACATAAGGGATATCAGACCTCACTCGCCAAATATGGCCTTAATAGGAGAAGCTGACACTAAAGACTTTGAGATGATTCAAACTCTCAACTGTCTTAATTGTAGTAGACAAGGTTGTTGCAAAGTGAATTACAAGGAAAACCAAACTAGGTTAATAAGGGAACCTGTGCTCCCTGGAATATGCGGAATATGTTGCAATGGCCGACACTGAGTCATGAATGTAAATAACAGACAAATGGGGTAACAACTTATGAAAAAAACTCCCAGGTGGGACCTCTTGCAGGCCCCAGTACAAAACAAGGAAGATACTCTTCCATAAAACAAACACCACTTCTCTGAAAACAGACATTAAAAAACAAGATATCTTTGTCAGAGCAAATTCTGTAGATGAATCAAAACACCCAGAAAGGGCCAAAAAACAAATATTTTGGCAGACCTCTATAGATGATCAAAGGCAAAAACTAAAAGTAATTGTAAATAATGTTGAAATTGAAGGAATGCTCGATGCTTGTGGGGACCCAGGAAATGGAGGCTTATGAGAAATGCCTCATGGCTGGGAAAATGAAAGTAACTGGTGGGAGATAGTGCCAGCCAGAAGATGCCAAGGTGGAGTTGAAGCCTGATCGTGGGTATAGCTGATTGGGTGAGCAAGGCTTCTGTGCTTGTGACCAGTGCATGATCACTATGTTACCAGGCTTGTGATATGTGATGTGATAAGATGACCTTTAATGTGTTTGTCTTCAGAATGAAAGCTAGAGAGTCAGGTGGACAGTGCACTCACTTTTCCCTGAGGTCCCCTTATGCAGTGATCTCTCCAAAATCTTGGCCTCCAGTTTGGCCATTCAAGAAGCAGACATCCAATTTCAAGGAGTTGGAACTTTATCTCAGATAAAACAAAGTGTCAGATGATGGTTTAAATGTACAGGGCCAGAAGGTCAAATACGAAAACCAAGGCCATATGTGGCTGATATAGACATAAACTTGTGGAGAAGAGATCTGTTATAACAATGGAAAAACATAGATTAACATTTCTTCTGGTCAAAATACAGGTGATGATAAATACAAAATCCAAAACAGGGGCTGGAGAGATAGCTCAGCAGTTAAGAGCACTGTCTAGTGCTCTTCCAAAGGTCCTGAGTTCAATTCCCAGCAACCACATGGTGGCTTAAAACCATCCACAATGTGATCTGGTGCCCTCTTCTGGAATGCAGATGTACATGCAGATAGAGCACACATATGCATAAAATAAATAAAATAAATCTTAAAAAAAAATCCAAAACAAAAACACAGGTGATGATAAAAAAAATTGGGGGGATTTCAAGACAAGGTTTCTCTGTGTAGCCCTGACTGTCCTGGACTCACTTTGTAGACCAGACTGGCCTTGAACTCACAGAGATCTGCCTGCCTCTATCTCCTGAGTGCTGGGATTACAGGGGTGTGCCACCATGCCTGGCAATGATAAAAATTTTTAATTAGTTAAAAATTGAACCAAAGACCATTACATACTGTCCAGGCTGTCCATAAACAAGATACAGCAAGGACTGACCCTTCAACTTCATTTTGGGGAGCCACTGCTGATAGAACACCCACAGCCTTACCACTGAGGTGGCTGACAGACCAATCTATTTGGATTGAGCAATGGTCTATAACTAAAGAAAAATTACAGGCACTAGAACAGTTAGTCCATGAGTAGCTGGAGACTCAACATATAAAAGAATCCACCAGTCCTTAGAATTCCCCTGTATTTATCATCAAAAAGAAACCTGGCAAATGGATGATGTTGACAGATCACAGAGCAATTAATAAAATCATTCAGTCAATGGAATCTCTACAGCCTGGAATTCCACTGCCTTTCTTGTTACCTAAAGAATGGCCCGTCATAGTGATTTAAAGAATTGTTGGGTTTTTTGTTTGTTTGTTTGTTTTTACGATTCCTCTATACGAAAAGGATAGGGAAAGGTTTGCCTTCTCAATACCTACTTTTAATAAAAGTTGTCCAGCCAGGAGGTATCATTGGAAGGTCTTGCCATAAGAAATGTTAAACAGTCCTACCTTATGTCAGTATTTTGGACCTTGAGAGCTTGTTTGAAGGTTCTAGCAGGAGAGCGCAGCTACTCGTATACCCTTGACCGAAGACCGGTCCTCCTCTATTCGGGGAAGGTCGTCCTCTTCGACCGAGTGCGCAGCTTCAGGAGGGACGCACATGGAGCGGTGAGGGAGGAAGGGGCCACCCGCCTAGCCAGCCAGATCAGCCGAATCAACCCTGGGGATCAATGGGGTGACAGATGTCGCAGCCAGATCGCCCTCACATCCTATGTCAGTATTTTGAACAACAGCTGTAAGCAATTTCCTCAATCCATAATTTACCGTTATATGGACAATATCTTGTTGATTGATTCAATACAAATATATTAGAAAAAAATGTTTGATGAAGTGAAGAAACCCTTTCCTTGTTGGGGATTGCAAATTGTTCCTGAAAAAATACAAAGAGGAGATTTTATTAATTATCTAGGATATAAAATAAGTCTTTCAAAGGTTAGACCACAGAAAGTACAAATCAGGAGAAATCAATTAAAGACTCTTAATGATTTTCAAAAACTGATGGGAGATCACAGAGATCACCCTGCATCTGCTTCCCAAGTGCTGGGATTGAAGGCGTGTGCCACCACTGACTGGCAACAGCAAAGGTTTAAAGAAGGAATTCCCTATCACTTGGCAACAAGCCAAGGAAATTATAAGAAAATGTCCAATTTGTTCTTTATATAAACAAACTCCATTACCTGCAGGAAGTAACCCTAAAGGTAGCCAAAGAAATGAAATTTGGCAAATGGATGTGTTTCACTTTACTGAGTTTGGTAAACTGAAATATGTGTGTCATACCATAGACACATATTCAGGATTTCAATGGGCAACTGCTTTAAGTTCTGAAAAGGCTGATTCTGTAATTATACATTTATTAGAAGTTATGGCAATTATGGGTATACCTATACAAATTAAGACTGACAATGGTTCACCATATATCTAGTAAAATGAAGCAATTATCTACATATTATAATATAAAACATATTACAGGTATATCACACAATCCCACAGGGCAAGCAATTGTGGAAAGATCCAATCACACCTTAAAGAGATGCTTAACAAAAACACCCAGAGACAGGTTATATAGTGCCTTGTAAACATTACTTTTTTGAATGCTAATGAAGGAAAAACAACAGCAGCTGAGAGACATTGGATTATGGGAAAAAACTGCTGAACTACATCAACCTGTTTATACTAAGGATGGCCTAACTTCAGAATGGAAGACAGGACATACGTTATGCTGGGGAAGGGGTTTTGCATGTTTCTATAGGAGATGAAAAACTGGATTCTGTCCAAATTGATAAAAACCAGACTTGACATGGGAAGACCTCCTGAACATCCTGCCTGCAGACAGACAAAAGAAAATCAAGAAGAACAAATAGGACAGGTAACATAATTTCCCTCAGAGGAACAGCTCTGAAACGGACTGGGACATATAAATGTCTCAGCTAGAACTTCAGCTATATGAGGCCAATAGATCCTTGGCCACAAAATCCTCGGGACTTACATGCCATTCCCTTAAATGGCACAGATTAAGTGCTACTACAATTTATTTACAATCCAGGCTAACTTTCTGCTCAAACAAAGGGCAGAAAATCATCTTCCACTGGTCTACATGTCCTACACATTTCATACATTTATAATTACAGAATTGTATATTACTTGTGAGGGTTTATATGTTTACAGAACAAAAGGATCGGACACCAATACAATAGAGATGGCCTCAACAAGATTCATTCTTCAGGATGCTGAGATGCTGAGACATATTTATTCCAGCATCCTGCTTTATCAGTTCCAGATAACCTCAATTCACCCAGCCTTAGACTGCTCCATCAAAACCTGCTTCCAGGACAGCTTCACTGTTCCAGACAGGACTTTATTTAAGCCTCCAGTTTCAACATTTGAGAGACTGAACAACAAATGTTCCTATTGAATTACTTAACCATTTTTTAAAAATTCTGGGCCCTAACAGGTTTTCTTCACCCTAAATCAGCAGGAAGCAATTTTTCAGAGGAACTACATCCCATTCCCAAGAAGGAGTGGATGGGGTTTGGTTGTTCTGTGCTTACTAGATGTTTGTTATTATAAAGGGGATGGTTGTAACCGAACTTTTAAATTATTATTTAACACTTATTTATTACTAAATTCACTTATAACAAACACCAACAATTTCTTTTTTTTTTTTTTTGGTTTTTAGAGGCAGGGTTTCTCTGTGTATCTCTGGCTGTTCTGGACTCGCTTTGTAGACCAGGCTGGCCTCGAACTCACAGAGATCCGCCTGCCTCTGCCTCCCGAGTGCTGGGATTAAAGGCGTGCGCCACCACCGCCCGGCTTACCAACAATTTCTTAACTATTAATCCTATAAATTCCTACAACCCCTTTAACCTATCCACTAAACCTATTGATAATCATAACAACCACTTTCATAACCTTTTAGAATGATACAGTCTCTGTGGCAGGTCCTCAGTCGTCAGGAACGCAGTCTTTGTTGTAGATTCTTTAACGCACTTAGCAGTCCTTTTTCTGGATCTCTCAGATGCAGGTTCGTCAGGGTAAGTTGGTTATTGCAGTCTCACCTTAAATAAGGCTTCATGCTTTCTTCTCTGTGGGAGACCCCAGCCGTCTGCAGGCCAACTTACTTCTTTTGAATCAGGAACTCAGCTGCTCTGCCTCAGTCCTTAAAGCCAGGCACAGTTTCCTTTAGGCCACTGTTCGGACAGATCAAACCCCTCTAGGCAAAGCTGAGCCACGGGATCCAGGCCCAGGCCTTTTGGTGTCTTGCTCAGGCTTTCTTTGCTCACCAGCTTCTTTCTGCTTCAGGGAAATCTGGCCATCAAATGATGGCCAGCACTTTTTTCAGCAGGACTCTTGAAGCTCTCTAGCATCAGGGGCCTCTTCTCTTCTGGGCTCCACGCACTGTCCTCAAATAGGAGGAACTCTGTTTCAGCTTAATTTGGGCTCCGCCCACTTAGCAGCTGAAAACAATGTCAGGCCAGATACTTTGTTTCTTCAAGTCTTGAGTCTTTCCTGTTTTTCCTGACTTCAAACTTGTTTTTCAGTCTATTGAGTCTTTCCTGTTTTTGCTGACTTCATGCTGATAATGCTCTTCAGGCCCCGAATTAAGAGACAGTATCAGAAACTCCTATATATTTCCTAAATCTAATTTATCTAACTCCTACAACTCTGCAAAGCAGAACATGCTTAGCATTGTGGACTCCATCTAGGACTTGCCACCAGCTCAGGCAGACTTGATGGGTGACATGTCTGCTGTTCTGAGGGTCACATTGGTCTCCTGCAAAAGAGATCTGGCTTCCTCAAAATAGGAGGGCAGTCAAAACCCATACTCTGAGTAATTGTGACCTCCACTGCCTCAGGCCCTTTCTCCTGGGCGGGCAGAGAGCGGGTGGGGGCCGTTTTAACTTTCCTGTATTGGGATTAGAGCACTGATGTTTTGTACTCCGAGCTGGCCTCAGTGCTTTGGTCCCCCTGCCTCAGCTCGCCAGGACATTGTGGTTGTGAGTCTAGCCTTCAACAGCTGAGCCATCTCTCCAGCTGTTCCCGGGACATTCTGAGTTTTAAAAATACATGTCCAGATGTCTGGACATGGCAGGGTACTCCAGTCATCCATCCCAACACTTCGGAGGCAGAGGCACAAGGATCAGGAGTTTCAGCCAGGCATGATCACAGCCTGAGTTCAAGGACATAGTGGGCACCTTAGGAAGATACTGTCTCAAAATTAAAAGTATAAAGATCTGTGCATGGTGGCTCATGCTTTTAATCTCAGCACTTGGGAGGCAGAGGCAGGCGGATCTCTGTGAATTGAAGGCCAGATTGGTCTACAGAGTGAGTTCCAGAACAACCAGAGCTATTACACAGGGAAACCCTTCCTCAAAAAAACAAATAAATAAAATATAAAAGTAAAAAGAGGGGCGTGGCTTAGGGGTGGAGCCCTGCCTAGAATCCCCCAGTGAGGGTCTGGGGGCGTTGCTCAGGGGTGGAGCCCTGCCTAGAATCCCCCAGTGAGGGGCTGGGGGATGGCTCAGGGGTGGAGACCCAGTCTAGAATTCATGATCTCCCTCCCTGCCTCTGCCTCCCTTGTGCTACGATGGCAGATGTGTAACACCATTCTGCCTGTGACTGGGTTTTGAGTACTCCGTTTTGTGAGGCTGTGAAGTCAAGAGGGTTAAGAAAGAGAGTCTGAGGGGATGGCCCCAGGCTGGCACCACCCCAAGAGGCCAACTTTAGTCTCCTAATTACAGGTGACATAAGTCTCTCTCTCTCAAAATAGGACCGACAGAACCTGGAGTGGGAGTGAGGCGGCACAGAGAGATCCAACACTGGGTCTCTTAAAGCTCCACGCTTTTTCCTTGTGTCCAACAGCAGGGCCAAGTGTCATTGATAAGAAGTCAGCCTCCAAGAGGAACTGGTATTTTAGAGGACAGGAGAAACTGAGGTCTTGTACTTCTCCATCCGTTGGAGGCTTGAGGGACGCTGAGGTCCTAGAGATGGGCAAGCAAGCTCTCTTTGCAGAACTCCTGCCGTTTTCCTGCCCCTACCTGGCGGTCCTTGAAGTCCTTGCGCGCCGCCTCCAGCTCCCTCCGGTCGTCCTCAGCTCGCCGCAGCCGCCAGACCAGGCTCTCCTGACGCTGCTCAGCGTCGGCCAGCCGCCGCCTCAGGTCTTCGACCTCGGGCGGCGAGTCTGGGGGCCACACCGTGGCGTTCGGGGCAACCTGCTCGCGTTCGGGGCAACGGGGTCCCCGGTCCGTCGAGGCTGCCAGGTTCCAGGCCACCAGCGCCCCTCCGGCAGCGGCTGCCGCTAGGAACACCGCTGCCCCGCATAGGGCCAGCAGCCGCCAGGCACGCCCCGGCTCCGGGCCTGGATCTGCCATTCCCGTCGCGGCGGCTCTGACCCCAGACGGCCACCAGCACTTAATTGGCACCTTGGGGTTCCAGGGACACCCACGGTTCCGCCCCGCCCAGCGGTGGCTTCCCGAGGGATGGGGAAAGGTGCACAGGAATCCTTTCGGGGCGGTCAGCTCTGGGCACTCTGGGAAAAGACGGGGGGGGGGGCCCTGTCACCAGTCAACCCCTCAGGTCCCCTGAACTCACTGACTGGTGAGAGCCAGGAGCCCACAGGGGCGAGGGGGGACCCCAAAGACCAAGTCTGATTAGGAAGCTGGGGGGTGGCAGGTGAGTGAACCCACTCTGTTGATGGGAAAACTGAGGCTGGGAGTTGGGAGGGTAGACGCGAGGGGTCTTGCAAAATCTCCACGCTGGCTGTGTTCGGTCGCTAGGGGACACTCTTTCCATGTAAATGGGATTCAAGGTTTTTTTTTTTGTTTGTTTGTTTTTTAAATTGTTTTAACATTTTTTAAAATTACATTTTGTTTACCCTGTGTGTGCGTGATAGGAGTGTGGGGTCTGTCCAGGTCGGAGTACAACTTGTCTCTTTTTCCCAACATGTGGGACCTGGGGCACCTCAGGTTATCAGATACGGCAGCCTACCTTTTTTCACCGGGGTCTCCTTCCCTGGCTGCCCCGAGATTCCAACTGTGAACCTCTAAAAAGCAAAGCCTCACCTTTTGTTTCGTTCTCTACCCTGTGACCGCACAAACCCAGCACACAGAAGGTGCATGCAAAATGAGAGCTGAGGACATCCTGCTGTGTGCTCTTCATTCAGTTCACGAAAAGGAAGCTGTGTCCGGTAGCACACACCGGTTGGGCCAGAGCAGGGAATGCAGGGGGTGGGTAGATGAGAGGGGAGGGTGGTTAAGTGTGCGGGACTTGGAGATGAAGTTGAAGGTAGTGTTGGATGGGCTACAGGAGACCAGCAGCTGGAGGTTTAACACTCATTAGAATATAAACAGGATGCGGCATTAGGCCAGGCCTTGTGGCCCTTGCCTCTGGACGGGAGAGGCAGGGGATCTCTATAAGTTTGAGGCCAGCCTGGTCTGAAAAGAAAAAAAAAGCCAAAAATAAAAGATATTCAGGCCTCCTGTCTTGTCAGAAGGAGACAATGTTTGCCAAAACTCCTGGGAGAATGGCACTGGTCACGGGCCTCAGAGCGAGCCAGTTGGCCTGACTGAATCCCCAGAGGTGGAACCTGGAGCCGCAGGGTCACACTACAGCTCTTAGGCTCACAGGCCCGACTGCTCCTCCTCCTCCTGGCCCCTTGGGCTTCCCAGATCAGTGAAAGACTGATAGGCTTGCCCTCAGTGACTCGGTGCTCAGATTGAAATTCCCATTGATCGAGTCATTCTCATTACATCACAACAAAAAGATGAGATTCAAAGAGAGGAGAGGAAGATAAAGAGAGAAGAGGAGGGGTGGAAAACAGGAAGAAAAAAAGAATGAAAACACTTGAAGAAAGGAAAAAAGACAAGAAGAAAAATGAGAAATAAATCAGACCCAGCGAGGCTGTGCTACAAGCCAGACAAGCACAGGGAAGCTTGATTCCCTCTGGAATCCCACCCCCAGCCCTCAACCGCTGCCAGAAGAGCATAACCTGGAGGTCCAGACTTGAGGGAAAAATGATAGGGTTTGTCGAGCGTAGGGCAGAGAATAACAAACAGGCTTCGTTGGCTACTTCAGTGCTGAGGAGCTGGGTGTGGAAGCCATGCACGCAGATTTTCCAGGAACCCAAGAGGATCAAGGTCATGGGTAGAGTGGTTGCTCAAAGCCCAAAAGCCGGGGGAGGCCTCACTGCCTGGTCAGCTGGGGAATCCACACAAGAGCAGTGCTTCCCCAGATCACTGTGTTTGTGTGTGTGTGTGTGTGTGTGTGTGTGTGTGTGTGTGTGTGTGTGT
>CAJQZJ010033560.1:12405-22725 GCA_907164525.1 Lophiomys imhausi | reverse complement strand
TGTGTGTGTGTGTGTGTGTGTGTGTGTGTGTGTGTGTGTGTGTGTGTGAGAGAGAGAGAGAGAGAGAGAGAGAGAGAGAGTGAGAGAGTGCTGTGCAGCTGTCCGCCTTGTTTATTACCTATAGGCTCCAGGGTCCCCAGTATGAAGGAGACAGAGGGCCCCAAATACAGCAAAAAGTCCCACCCTCCCCATGCCAATTAGCCCTTCGGGAGGAAAATTTCACAGATAACACCCAGGGAGGAAACAGCAGGCTGTGAACATGTGTTACTTAGAAAAGAAGGACTCTGCCAAATGTCTGCAAATGAGGGGCAGTCAATCCCCAATTCAATTTTCACCCTATGGGGCCTGATCCTCTATTTCTACCACTGCAAAGTTCACCCCAAGAAATCGATTAGGAGCCGGGCGGTGGTGGCGCACGCCTTTAATCCCAGCACTTGGGAGGCAGAGGCAGGCGGATCTTTGCGAGTTCGAGGCCAGCCTGGTCTACAAAGCGAGTCCAGGACAGCCAGAGCTGTTTAACAGCTATACCCTGTCTCGAAAAAAAAAAAAAAAAAAAAAAAAAAAAAAAAAAAGGAAATCGATTAGGCTACCTTACAGAGCAAAGGGTAAATGGTCTGGTGCCCCAGTGAGGGGCTGGGTGTGGCAGATCTACTGGGTCATGCCTGGGGGTTGTTCTGTTCTGCCCCGTTCTCAAGACCCCAAAGACCACCCAGGAGCCAACTTCAATGTAAATACATGAGGGTTGTTTATTCAAGCTCAGAGTTTGGACTGTCAACACTCACTGACATAGCAGTTTGAGTTAAGAGGCCCAAACTCCAAAAATACAAGGTTTATATAGGGGCGTACACAAAGAAACAGGTTTTCTATCATATGATTGGGTGACATTTGTCATGTCCATTTCTGATTGGCTCGTTGTTACTAACTAGCTGCGGTCAGCTTGACCACCAGAAAGTTTGTTTAGACTTTTTGGGTGCTTTTTCAGAGTGAGGTGTCCGGTGATGATGAGGGAACACCCCTGGAATACAAGGTTGGGTACATTTTGTTGTTATTTTGGAACTGAAGGTCAGCTCTGAGTCAAACTTAATCACAAAATGGAATCTTTTTTTCAAGATGGATTTAGACAGGCTCTACAGTTCCCAGAACATACAAATACAAAACAGGACTAAGCCTCAGACCCTCAAGAGACCTCATGAGTAAGGATCTAGAAGAGCCTGTGCAATATGCCCAAGGCTAGAAAGAGCTTGGTCATCTTTCTGAAAGAAGTTGTATACTGAGAGAAGGACAATGATGTGAGGAAAACAGGAATCAAGGCACAAAAAGATTTGTGGGTGCCTGTGAAGGGGCACTTGGGTGTCCCCAGGGAAGCACTGTCTCCAGTGGGTACAGTGGGATGGAGGAAACACAGGACTGTGGACCTCAGCACCACAGGCAGGAAATGGTCCAGACAATAGCTGGATCCCAGAAGGATGTGGAGAAAGGAAGCTAACAGGAGAGCATGTGGGATGTGGGAGGGCTCCAGGCATAGAGTGAAGGGTTAGTAGGATTGTAGGGCTCAATGTGGAGTACTAGAAATATTCAGAGAGGAAGGTGGTATCAGAGCTAGACACTGCATTTTTGAGAAGCATATGGGAGGTGAAGATGGGACACAGACCTTATGAAAGTGAAGTATTTTTTAAATTTACTTATTAATTATGTATTCAGTATTTTGCCTGCATGTATGCCTATACTCCAGAAGAGGGCACCAGATCTCATTATAGATGGTTATGAGCCACCATATGGTTGCTGGGAACTGAACTCAGGACCTTTGGAAGAACAGCCGGTGCTCTTAACTTCTGAGCCATCTCTCCAGCCCCAATGTGTGTAAAGTGTTTTAAACCTTGTGATGGCTACTGCTGGTTATCAGTTTGACTACATCTGGAATTAACTAAGACCCAAATGACTGCTCACACCTCTGTAGGATTTTTTTCTTTCTTTTTTGAGGGGGGAGGCAGTTCGAGACAGGGTTTCTCTGTGTGCCAAACCCTGGCTGTCCTGGACTCCCTCTGTAGGCCAGGCAGGTCTCTGTAGAAAAAAAATAGCTAATAAAACTATTTACTAGTATTTATATTTATCTTCGTTTGGTCCGGCGGTGTAAATCATTAGCCCGTCATTATAACTGAATACACACAGACACCGGGTGGATCTTAACAAGCCTAGGCCTGGGTTGTGCAATCCTAGCCCATCTAAGCTAGCTCATAATTCTATTACCCAAATATAACCCCATATAGACATACGTCCCTTTGGACTATTATTCTCCACACTAAGCCGATGTTCCAGGCCACGTGGAAGATGTTCTTTAATCTACCTCATGGTGTGTCTTCCTTGTTTACTCCTGGCTTCTTCCTGGCCTTTCCCTTCCCAAAATGCTCTGTATCTCTCTAAAAAGCACAGGAACCTTTGTTCCCACCTACCTCTGACTTTGTCCAATCTCCAGGCCTCAGCATTTATTTAACCAATCAGAGTCAGTTAAGTAACAGACTGCAACAGGACCAACTTACATTTAGAATACTTAACACCATCCCATCATTTCCCTCCTTTTGTCTAATAAAAAGGATAAAAGGTACATATATAATGTTTTGCCTATTTCTATCAGGCAATCTTGAAGAAGAAACAAAATCATCTATCTTGTTGTGACTAAAGTTTTGAACCTAAATAATTTTTATCATATATGTTGTCTTCAACCCCATCAAAGACTTAAGAAGGGATAAAGTTATTATTTGAGTAAATAGGAAGCACAGAAGTGCAGCTTCCAAAAAGAAAAAAAATGACAGTTTGCTGCCTAGACAGTCCCAAATATCTCTCCATTATGTTGGAGCATCATCTTCAGCCTTCTGGCCAAGCATATCTCACAAACATAATTGTGCAGCAGGAAATAAAGATTTTCCCATTCTGTCTCTGAAGAATCAGGACATCACCTTACCTGCATTTAATCTCTGGTCCATCTTTGGACTGTATATAGTCTGTTGAGAGAGCAGGGACTTTTTTGCCCAGTAGGAATATCTCCTGATGGGAGATTTCTTTTTGATGCTCATTGTTTTCTTCCAAGTCAAATGGGAGCTACCAGGAGCTGACTGTCTTAAAGTCAAACAATTTTTGTATCTTTATATCTTTTATTTCTTTTTTTTTTTTTTTCGAGACAGAGTTTCTCTGTGTATCCTTGGCTGTCCTGGACTCACTTTGTAGACCAGGCTGGCCTCGAACTCACAAAGATCTGCCTGCCTCTGCCTCCCAAGTGCTGGGATTAAAGGCGTGCGCCACCACTGCCCGGCATATCTTTTATATCTTTAAATGCCATTTCTGTACATCTCTGAGGGTTTTGAAGACATCTATTGACTTATAAATCTATCCATCATCTTTGAACAAGTAAACTAAGATTCTATCAAAATTAATCTTATTTTTGATCAATATACCTTATTTTAAGAATAACAATAGTTTAAGTTTTAGAACAGATTCAATAATCTATCCTTATATCTTATCATTTCATGTTATATACATATATTCCCCTTCTTTTTTTAAATCCTTTCTTCCTATATAAGAAAGAAAGGATAGAGAAAAGGAAAAGTCTTTGAGTCTAATCTCCTATACCTTGTTTTATAAGACCATTTAACAATTTGTAACCAATCCCCCTAAACAACATCTATAACATATCAAATGACCAAAATATTATTCCCCCCACCTTTTGGGAATGGGGTGTTGCTCTCTTAAAATTGCATCCTGCTGAATAGGGTCATAGAAAACCTGTTTGGGGGCCCAAATAAAATAGAAAAAAATTGTTTAAGCAATTTAATAGTCCAATCTTTATGTGCTCAGCAATTTGAATGTCCTGAGAAGTTTGTATTTGAAGTTGAACTTTGCATGGGAAAGTTCAGGGCTTCATTGAAGTCCTGGCTGGAACAGTCTGTGAGCTGGACCATCTGGGCTTCTCTTGTCTTCTTTGGTGTTTGGTCCCTTCGCTCTGAAAATATATAATTTCTCACAATTAACATATCTCTCTATTTTTTTTCTTTTGAGATAGGATTTCTCTGTATATCTTTGTCTTGCATTTACTTTGTAGACCAGGCTGACCTTGGCAAAGGCCAGAGATACACCTGTCTTTGTCTCTCAAATGTTCGGATTAAAGGCGTGTACCATCATACCCAACATATCTCCCCTAAGGTCTAATATCTCTCTAGAAACCAGTTAAGGACACTGGCTTGTGACCCCTTTCTCTTTATATCTTTAAAAATCTCTTATATCTCAGCACTGTCAAACAACAAAAACATCCCTTTTACCTCCCCATATAGGAAAATCACAGACATCCAAACAAAATTCAAGCAAAGAAACAAGAAGATTCCAAAAGCCATGGTCTAACCATGCCATCTCCTGTTGTAATTAAAGTTCTGTTTATAATTCCTGAAATCTAGCTTTGACTGTTTATCCTTGGTGGGCCTTTCCCAGATACTCTTGATAAGCACCTAGTCCTCAGGGATCTGTGAGTTCCTGCTGACATCTTTTGTATCAGGTTGGGCCTCCTTCCTTTCCCCATTGTTATTGTCAGCAGCTTAGCATTCCATCTGTAAACTCTCTCCCTTACAGATATCCTTAAGCTTATCCTAGTCAAATCTTTCTCAAAAAGTATACATAGAACCACAATTGTCAGTGTAAAAATCAGCTGTATGTTAAGAGAAACAAACTCAGTTGGACTCCAAGCATATTGAGACATTATGAATTCCTCCATTTTTAATTTAGGTTGTTAATTCCCTTCTCAAGCTCTGTTTAGAAGGCTGCCGGTTATTTAGCATATGAAGATAGTTAAGCTTCCCACCTTTGCTGTAAGGCTGTAGTTTTTGTTAAGGGAGCTGTTCCTTTGAAATGTCCACTCTTTGGCTAGGAAACTATCTCTCACCCAGGCCTTTTCAGGCTGTAAGCATGGATTCTAATTGCCGTATGCTGGGTGCCATATGTAGAAAAAAATAGCTAATTAAACTATTTACCAGTATTTATATTTATCTTTGTTTGGTTTGGCGGTGTAAATCCTTAACACGCCATTATAAATGAATACACACAGACACCAAGAGGATCTTAACAAGCCTAAGCCTGGGTTGTACAATCCTAGCCCATCTAAGCTAGCTCATAACTCTATTACCCAAATATAATCCTATATATACATATGTCCCTTTGGGCTATTATTCTCCACACTAAGCCGATGTTCCAGGCCATATGGAAGGATCTTCTTTAATCTACCCCATGGCGTGTCCTCCTTGTCTGCTCCTGGCTTCTCCCCAGCAACCTTCTTCCCAAGATGCTCTATGTCTCTCTAAAAAGCCCATGAACCTTAGTCTTATCTACCTCTGTCTACCCATCTCCAGGCCTCAGCATTTATTTAACCAATCAGAGACAAAGTAAGTAACAGACAGCAAAGAGGACCAATTAACATTTAGAATGTTTAACACCACCCAATCAGGTCTCAAACTCATAGAGATCTGCCTGACTCTGCCTCCCGAGTGCTGGGGTTAAAGGTGTCGCCACCACACCTGCTGTAGGATTTTTCTTAATTAAATCATTTGAAATTAGAAGACCCACTTCTAATCTGGATCATTGATGTGGGAGAAGCTACCTTTAATCTGGGCCACGCCCCTGCTGGCAGCCTAGATAAGGGATATGGAAGAAGGGAGTATTGCCTGCTTGCTCTCCTTCTCACTAGCAAGTCCATTCCTGCAGCTGGTCTTAACTACTTTATGGGTTCTTCTTTTTCACATCCTTTATCCCCCTGGTTTCACTCCCTAGCACTAGATAGGAGAGAAACAAGGATAGAGGGGAAAGGGTTGGAGGAGGGTCTTGTGCACTGTGTGTTCAGATGCTGATTTCTGCACCCTGACATCTGGTTACAGTCCAGACACCAACATTATCATGAATATCGAACCATCTCTTGTATCAATGTGGTATAAAGAATGCTCCCTAGTTATCTCTGGTTAACAATAACCTGAACAGCCAATGACTGGACAGAGGAGATAGGAAGGCTGGACTATTAGAAGACCCTGCTTTTTTATTTTTTTGGTTTTTCGAGACAGGGTTTCTCTGTGTAGCCCTGGCTGTCCTGGACTCACTTTGTAGACCAGGCTGGCCTCGAACTCGCAAAGATCCGCCTGCCTCTGCCTCCCAAGTGCTGGGATTAAAGGTGTGCGCCACCACTGCCCGGCTAAGAAGACCCTGCTTTTAAGGTCTCAGTCTACCATGTATGGACAGCACTCTGAGCTCTGTGCAAAATGGAGGACTCCCTTTCTCAGCACAGCTTCCTCTTCTCTGCCTGACCTTATCTGGGGAGTATCTTTAAGCATGATGGGGTGGTGTTAAGCATTCTAAATGTTGATCAGTCCTGTTTGCTGTTGGTTACTTAATTGACTCTGATTGGTTAAATAAATGCTGAGGCCTGGAGATTGGGCAAAGATAGAAGTAGGCAGGACTAGAGGTTTTCAGAGAGACAGAGCATCTTGGAAAGAAGAAGGCGGGAGAAGAAGCCAGGAGCAAACAAGGAAGACACGCCATGGGTATTTTAAATAAGATCCTTCAATCTACGTGGCTTAGTGTGGAGAATAATAGTCCCAAAGGACGTATGTATATATGGGGTCACATTTGGGTGATAGAATTATGAGCTAGCTTAATGGGCTAAGATTGCACAACCCAGACCTAGGCTTGTTAAGATCCACGTGGTGTCTGTGTGTATTCATTTACAGGGGCGGCTTAAGGATTTACACCACCAAAACAACTAAAGATAATATAAATACTGGTTAAACAATTTAATTAGATATTTTTTCTACATATGGCACCCAGCGTTCGGCAATTAGAATCCATGCTTACAGCCTGAGAAGGCCTGGGTGAGAGATAACTTCCTAGCCAAAGAACTGACATTTCAAAAGAGAGGCAACCTTAACAAAAGCTACACAACCTTACAGCAAAGGTGGAAAGCTTAGCTCTCTTTATATGCTAAATAACCGGCAGCCTTCTAAACAGAGCTTGAGAATGGAATTAACCACCTAAATTAAAAATGGAGGAATTCATAATGTCTCAATATGCTTGGAGTCCAACTGAGTTTGTTTCTCTTAACATACAGCTGATTTTTACACTGACAATTGTGGTTCTATGTATACTTTTTGAGAAAGATTTGACTAGGATAGGCTTAAGGATATCTGTAAGGGAGAGAGTTTACAGATGGAATGCTAACCTGCTGACAATAACAATGGGGAAAGGAAGGAGGCCCGACCGGATATAAAAGACATCAGCGGGAACTCGCAGATCCCTGAGAACTAGGTACTTATCAAGAGTATCTGGGAAAGGCCCACCAAGGATAAACAGTCAAAGCTAGATTTCAGGAATAATAAACAAAACTTTAATTACAACAGGAGATGGCATGGTTAGACCATGGCTTTTGGAATCTTCTTGTTTCTTTGCTTGAATTTTGTTTGGATGTCTTTGATTTTCCTATATTGGGAGGTAAAAGGGATGTTTTTCATTTGACAGTGCTGTGATATAAGAGATTTTAAAGATATAAAGAGAAAGGGGTCACAAGCCAGTCTCCTTAGATGTGGGACACCCACTGGAAAACTGGTTTCAAGAGAGATATTAGACCCTCGGGGAGATAACTTAATCATTGGATGTGATGGTGCACACCTTTAATCCCAACATTTGGGAGACAAAGACAGGTGGATCTCTGACCTTTCCCAAGATCAGCTTGGTCTACAAAATAAATGGAAGAGAAGGATATACAGAGAAATCCTGTCTCAAAGAAAAAATAGAGAGATATGTTAATTGTGAGAAATTATATATTTTCAGAGCAAAGGGACCAAACACCAAAGAAGACAAGAGAAGCCCAGATGGTCCAGCTCAGACTGTTCCAGTCAGGACTTTAATGAAGCCCTGAACTTTCCCATCCAAAGTTCAACTTGGAACTATAAACTGCTCAGGACATTCAAATTGCTCAGCACATAGAGACTGGACAATTAAATTGCTTAACAATTTTTTTTCTATTTTATTTGGGCCCCCAAACAGGTTTTCTACATCCCAATTCAGCAGGAAGCAATTTTAAGAGAGTGACACCCCGTTCCCAAAAGGTGGGGTGGGTGATTTTTTTGGTCATTTGATGTTATAGATGTTGTTTAGGGGAATTGGTTACATATTGTTAAATGGTCTTATTAAACAAGGTATAGGAGGTTAGACTCAAGGACTTTTCTATTTCTTTTTCTTTTTTCTATCCTTCTTTCTCTCTAATGTAGGGAAAAAGGACTTAAAAAGAAAACCAAGGGGAATATATATATATATATATATATATATATATTAAGAAGATATAAGGATAGATTATTGAATCGTCTCTAAAACTTAAAACTATTGTTATTCTTAAAATAAGGTTATCTTTTGACACATTGGTATAGAATTTTGTATATTGATAAAAAATAAGATTAATTTTGATAAAACTTTAGAATTTGCTTATTCAATGATAGATAGATTTATAAAACCCTCAGAGATGTACATTTAAAGATATTATTTTAAGAATTGCTTGACTTTAAGACAGTCAGTTCCTGACAGCTCCCATTTGACTTGGAAGAAACAATGGGCATCAAAGAGAAATCTCCCATCAGGAGATAACTCCTACTGGACAAAAAAGTCCCTGCTCTCTCAACAGACTATATACAGTCCAAAGATGGACCAGAGATTAAATGCAGGTAAGTTGATGTCCTGATTCTGCAGAGACAGAATGGGAAAATCCTTATTTCCTGCTGCACAATTATGTATGTGAGATATGCTTGGCCAGAAGGCTGAAGATGATGCTCCAATGGTATGGAGAGATATTTGGGACTGTCTAGACAACAAACTCATTTTTCTTTTTGGAAGCTGCTCTTCTATGCTTCCTACTCACTCAGATAATAATTTTATCTCTTCTTATGTCTTTGATGGTGTTGAAGGCATAATAGCCATAAAATTTCAATTTAACTTGAGTTATTTAGGATTTAAAAGAAAATATAGGATATAATAGAAAATATTTAGGTTCAGAACTTTAGACACACCAATGTAGATAGATGATTTTGTTTCTTCTTCAAGATTGCCTGATAGAAATAGGGTAAACATTATATATGTACCTTTTATCCTTTTTATTAGACAAAAGGAGGGAAATGATGGGGTGGTGTTAAGCATTCTAAATGTTAATTGTTTGCTGTCTGTTACTTAATTGACTCTGATTGGTTACATAAATGCTGAGGCCTGGAGATTGGGCAAAGACAGAAGTAGGCAGGACTAGAGGTTTTCAGAGAGAGACAGAGCATCTTGGGAAGAAGGCTGGAGAAGAAGCCAGGAGCAAACAAGGAAGACACACGTCATGGGGTAGATTAAAGAAGATCCTTCCACATGGCCTGGAACTTCAGCTTAGTGTGGAGAATAATAGTCCAAAGGGATGTATGTATATATGGAGTTATATTTGGGTAATAGAATTATGAGCTAGCTTAGATGGGCTAGGATTACACAACCCAGGCCTAGGCTTGGTAAGATCCACCTGGTGTCTGTGTGTATTCATTTATAGTGGCGGGTTAAGAATTTATACTGCCAAAACAATTAAAGATAATATAAATACTGGTTAAACAATTTAAGTAGTAATTTTTTTTCTACAACCCTCACATCCTCCACCTCTGAGGAAAGTTATGTAGTTCATGCCAAATTGCAGGTTCAACTTACTTTCTGTCCTTTCTGCTGATAAGAACCTGCCTGGTAGTACATGGAATTCCTCTTCACGGAAATGATGCATTCCCAGCACCTCAGCTCCCTGCTTCTGCTTCCCTTGCCCTTGTGGGCCAGTAGCCGATGATCCCCAAGGAAGGAGAGACCCTCACTGGACTTCTGATCCAAGCCAGGGGTGAGAGGGGAAGGAAGAAGCACGTGGTCCATGAGGAGGTGGAGAAAGAAGGCGGCCATGAGGCCAGGCATGAGGAGGGGTTGCCAAGGGGGTTCTCCCTGAGGTCAGACAGCTACAGCAGAGCCAGCCAAGGAGAGACTAAATGCAAGTAACTCATGGTGCGTGGCTGGGAAGTAGTTACGATAGCACAGAGGGTTAGAGTAGATGAATATCTGTCAGTTACTGTGCTTAAGGCTGTTGAATAAATCTGTCTCAACTATTTGGGAGATAGCTGGGTTAGGAAAATCTGCCACTTTTAAATTTCACTCTAGCCGGGCGGTGGTGGCGCACGCCTTTAATCCCAGCACTTGGGAGGCAGAGGCAGGCGGATCTCTGTGAGTTTGAGGCCAGCCTGGTCTACAAAG
>CAJQZJ010033560.1:0-12305 GCA_907164525.1 Lophiomys imhausi | reverse complement strand
CGCCTGATAAAAAAAAACAACCCAAGAACAGAAAAGGAACAACAAGAAACCCGATACAAAAAAAAAAAAAAAAAAAAAAAAAAAAAAAAAATTTCACTCTATAGGGACGAGATCCCTGACTCTAATTTCTTTCCTTTTGTTTCTTCTCTAAAGTATCTGTGCCAAAATCAGTCAACAAAATATATCATCCATAAGATGATAAATAATAGATTGAAGACACTGCCTATGAATTATTTCTAGTGGTTGTTTCACAAAAATTTTACATAAAGTTGAACTGTTTTGTAGTAAGAGTTTTTGTTTCTTAAAAAAAATCCAATTATGTTATGAGAATGTTTTTGTTTTGATTCCAGGTGTGGGACTGCTTCAGTTTGTCCACAGCTGTTAACTATAATTTTATTTCATGTGCTAACAGGGGTGTGGTTTATCCAGCTGCAGAAAGTTTAATTCTGAGAACTCTGGAGAGGGGATAAATGTGAGAGCCCCAAAAGGGAAAAGGGGTGCTCTATAGGAGGAAGGGGTTGCTGTGCTCCTTGCTGATGGTGCTCCCCTGCACTGTTGCTGATTTGTTCTACTTCTATGTTTTTTGTTGCTGGTTTGTTGGACTGTTAGATATCCTGACTACTGAGATTGACATTGCCCCCAAAGAACCTGAAGACCCTAATCAGTAGGAAGTAGTTAAAAGAGACCTGAGTCCATTTCCTGTCTAACCTTCTTTCTCTCCTACCTGGTGTTGGTGGGTTGGAAGGAATAGGGGTTGGAAGGGAGGTAGATGCTTAAGTACCATAAAATTATATAGTGTAAGAAAACAGAAAACATAATAAACCCACATATTACAAGTGGTGTCCAGATGTAGGGCAAGACATAATGGGAAACTTAGTTTCTAATGCCATGGAGGAGATGGCAGGATTTGAAGGAGTGAATAGTGTGTTTCAGGACATCAGCAAAAGGTTAATTATGGCTGCTGTCACTGGGTTCTCTCCCGATTTGCTCCCAGAGGGGATTTTCTATGTTTTTTCTTCTTCCTCCTATATGGTGTTTCAAAAAAGATTGGGAGAGTGCTTGAGCAACTTGGAGGGGTCTGAAATACAAAACAATGGTTGGTGAAAGGATTGCAGAAAGGCTGTGTAACTAGACAGTTTTCAAGTAGAGTTTGAAGTGCTTAGAAGGCAAAAAGTGCTGGAGAGAGGAGGACAAACGGGTTCAGGGCTGGTGACTGAGAGTGGGTACTTGCTGAAGGATGGAAGAGGGAAGCAGGCTGGGCAGATGGCCGCCCTGCCCTGCTCCACGTACTTTCAGTGTCAGGTCCCAGCAGCCTCTGCTTGAGCCTCGGGAAGAGCTGGAGGCCATATTGGGCAACAGGGTTAGATTGGAGCCCTGCTGTTCAGCTGGGCCCTTTCTACTCAAACCAGGGATTCTGTTGCCCACCTGGCTGGGCATCAGCTGACTTTCTAGGCAGAAAAGGGTGGAAGATGGACTGGGAGATCCATACCCTTAGGATCTCCAGAGAGGCAGGAAAAAGCATTTTCTTCTCTGCCCACAAGTGTTTACAACTCTCTTAGCTAAGCATCTGTAGAACCCAAGTTTACTTGTCCAAACTTTAGTCAGGCTCCAAAAGCCTGAGAATTTGTGTAGGCCCTGACATGGGGCAACTTGTTCCAGGAACTTCGAGATGAAAAACTATTACCACAGAATGTACTACACCCCCAGGTTTGGAAACTCCCTAACTTGCAGGGGGCCAAATTCCTCATCCCTGATACCAAGTTCCTCATTCCTTAGCCAGCAGCAATCAATTTAAAGATAGATATGCTAACCAATGAAAACTCGCCAAATGTACCGTTACTTGATTCTAACCTGCTGAAACATATAAAACCTGATGTAAAACTCTGCTCGTGGTTGACTCCCTCCCCTTGCATGGGGACTCTGTGAGTGCTGACCCCAGCGTGCTGCTGAATAAAGCCTCTTTCTTTTGCATCAATCTTGAGTCCTGGTGATTCCTCAGCCACTCCAAATCCCGGAGTTCATTTCCGGGCTCAACACATGCAGAAGGGTTAAAGGTAGCCCTCACCTCCTCATGCAGCGAAAGACCTGAGCCCGTTTGTCCTCCTCTCTCTAGCACTTATTTTCTTTCTAAGCACTTCAAAGTCTACTCGAAAATAGTCTAGTTGCCCTGTACTGTCATGCTCTTTTAGAGCTGAGCTGCTTGTACCAGGCGGAGCAGCGTCAAGGAGCTCGGAGCTCCTGGGCAGGGCCAAGTGGCTGGGTGAATCCTGTGGCTATTTCGTGAACAGCAAGCAGCCAGTCATTGCCGACAACTTGTTCATAAGGGAAATTGGTCTGAAGTTCTCTTTCTTTGTTGAGTCTTTGTGTGGTTTAGGTGTCAGGGTGACTGTGGCCTCATAGAATGATCTTGGCAATGTTCCTTCTGTTTCTATTTTGTGGGAGACTGGGGAGTACTGGTGTGAGCTCTTCTTTGTTAACCTGCACCTGAGTGACGCGGTTTGGCCTTTTACCTGGGGCTTTCCATACAGCTGGTACTTGCTGTGTTTTCCTGATTCTGTAAAGAGGTGAAGGTATGATTCTGACATTCTTCTTTTCCACTCCTACTTGTTTGATTCTGTAATGAGGTGGGAGTGTGATTCTGATGATCTTGTTTTCCACGCGTACTTGTTGCTCTCAGCCTACATAAGCAGTTGAACCTTCAGTAAAGTTTGTCACCTTGGTCAGATCTGACTTGACTTGGTGTCCTTCTTGTGTTCTTTGTCTCTCCCATTCCCAGAGACCACAGCAGACAGTTGTTCAGTTTCCATGAATGTGTAGGCTTTTTGTTATTTCTGTTGTTGTTGAAGTCCAGCTTTACACCATGGTGATCCAATAATATAGAAGGGATTATTTCAATTTTCTTGTATTGGTTGAGGCTTGGTTTGTGACCAACTATATGGTCAATTTTGGAGACTGTTCCGTGAGGTGCTGAAAAGAAGGTAGATTGTGGTAGAAGTTAGGCCAATTTAGTGTATTGATAGGCAGTTCAGATCAGCATCTGGCAGCACATGAGGTGTTTGACGTTCCTTTAATCTGCTGAAATGGACGAAGCCCAGTTGTGACCAGACAATTTGCCCCGTTGAAGGGTGTGGCTAAGAAATCGAGCAAGCTGCACAGATGACTTCAGTTGGTGTGAGAAGCAACTGACAGACTGTTGGACATCTCGAGACATCTCATGAACCCTTGATATCACCAGGATTGAGAGATAATGCGATATATAAGCCAGAAAACTCCACGCGGTGCTCTCTTCCTCATGCCCTCACCGACTGAGATGACACGCTGGAGAAGTGCATAGCAAGGTATGCCATTAACAGAATTTAGGCTTCCATAGCCCAAGGCAAAGGCATGGCATAAAACCTGCTGAGAGAGAGAGTTGCTTGAAGTATCTGTCCTGGCGCCCCAGAGTGTCAAAAAAGTGAGCGACGTGGGCAGAGTTTGGAAGTCACTCGGAGTACCTTTAGGCTGTGAAGCCTGTGGAAAGGCTGGCCTCAGGTTGGAGCAGACTGAATTTATAAACTGGCCACAATTTGGTGGTTGAAATGAATTGGCCTTGCGAACTGGCAAAGTAAGGCCCAATGGACTTTAAACTTGAAAGACATTACCTGATGAAACTGCCGTAAAACCAAGTCACCCTGCATGGACCTATGCTAAAAATATTAATATCCATTTAAGAAAGTTAGAATAGTGTTAGTGAAGTGTTTTTAGATAGGTATTAGAATATTCTTAGATATTAGGGTGTTCTTAGATAGATTACAGATTTTAGATTATAGGTTATAGGATTTAGGCATTTTATAGTATTTTTAAGTATTAATAAATATGTGTTTATAAATAAAAATATTCTGTTACAGTATATTCTTTTGCATTTGGGTGAAATATTCTGTAGATATTTGTTAGGTCCATTTGATTCATGACCTCTGTTAGTTTCATTATTTTTCTGTTTGGTTTCTATCTCCATGACCTGTCCATTAGTGTGAGAGGAATGTTGAAATCTCCTACTATTTTTTTTTTAAGATTTTATTTATTTATTATGTATACAATGTTGTGTCTGCATGTATGCCTGCAGGCCAGAAGAGGGCACCAGATCTCATTGTAGATGGTTGTGAGCCACCATGTGGTTGCTGGGAATTGAACTCAGGACCTCTGAAAGAGCAGCCAGTGCTCTTAACTGCTGAGCCATCTCTCCAGCCTCAAGTCTCCTACTATTAATGAGTTTTTCCTTTGATGAGTATGTGATGTCCTTACCTATCTTTTTTGATAATTTTGGCTGAAAGTCTGTTTTACTGGATATTAGGATGGCTGGTGTAGATTGCTTCCTGGGACCATTTGCTTGGAAAAAGTTTTTCCAGTCATTTATTCTGTCTTTGTTGGTGAGGTGTGTTTCTTGTATGCAGCAGAATGATGGGTCTTGTTTCTGAATCCATTCTGTAAGCCTGTGTCTTTTTATTAGGGAGTTGAGTCCATTGATGCTGATGGATGTTAATGACCATTGATTGTTATTTCCTGTTATTTTGATGTAGGTGGTGGTAGTGTGCTTCTGTTTTTCTTTTGATTTTGTAGCAGTGGGTTGTTTCCTATTTTATTTGGGGCATAGTTATCTTCTCTGGGTTGGAGTTTCCCTTCTAGGATCTTATACAGGGCTGGGTTTGTGGGCAGGTATTGTTTAAATTTGGTTTTGTCATGGAATATCTTGGTTTCTCCATCTATGGTGATTGAAAGTTTTACTGGGTATAGTAGTTTGGGCTGACATCTGTGGAGTCTAAGTTCCTGAAAGACATCTGCCCAGGCCCTTCTGGCTTTTACATTTTTCTGACGAGAAGTCAGGTGTGATTCTGATAGGTCTACCTTTTTGTCTTGCAGCTTTTTTTTTTTTTTTTTTTTGAGACAGGGTTTTTCTGTATAGCCCTGTCTCTTGCAACTTTTAATATTCTTTCTTGTTCTGTATATTTAATGTTTTCATTATTCTGTGGCAGGAGGAGTTTCTTTTCTGGTCTAATGTATTTGTTTTTTTTTTTTTTTGTTTTGTTTTGTTTTTGGTTTTTCGAGACAGGGTTTCTCTGTGTATCCTTGGCTGTACTGGACTCCCTTTGTAGACCAGGCTGGCCTCGAACTCACAAAGATCCGCCTGCCTCTGCCTCCCAAGTGCTGGGATTAAAGGCGTGTGCCACCACGCCCGGCTATTTGGTATTTTTTTAAGCCTCCTGAATGTTTATAGACATCTCTTTTGTTAGGTTAGGGAAATTTTCTTCTATGATTTTGTCAAAAAGGTTTTCTGTTTCTTGGAGTCTGGAGTCTTCTATTCCTATGATTCTTAAGCTCCATCTTTTCATTGAATCCTTGATTTTTTTGGATGCTTTGGGTGAGGAATTTTTTGGTTTTCTCATTTTCTTTGGCTGTTGTGTTGATTTCTTCAATTGAAACTTCCATATCTGAGATTCTGTCTCTATCTCTTGTATCTTATTGGAGATACTATGTCTGTAGTTACGCTTCTCTTTCCTAGATTTTCCACCTCCAGGATTGTCTCTGTGTTTCCTTTATTACTTATATTTCCAATTTCAGGTCTTGAAGTATTTTAACCATTTCCTTCTTCCGCTTGATTGTCTTTGCCTGGATTTATCCTTTTCCTTCTCCTATTTTTTTAATGTTTTCCTGAATTTCTTTAATTGATTTCTTCATTACTTTCATCTGCTGGATTGTGATTTCCTTAAATTCTTTTTTTTTTTTTTTTTTGGTTTTTCGAGACAGGGTTTCTCTGAATATCTCTGGCTGTCCTGGACTCGCTTTGTAGACCAGGCTGGCCTCGAACTCACAAAGATCCGCCTGCCTCTGCCTCCCAAGTGCTGGGATTAAAGGCGTGCGCCACCACCGCCCGGCTTTCCTTAAATTCTTTAAGGGTTATATTTTATTCTTTTAAGGCCTTTATCATTTTCATAAGTCTAGATGTGTCATCATTTTCTTGTGACTCAGCCGTGTCAGGATGGTTGAGACTTGCTGTCCTAGGATATCTGGGTTTTCTTGGTGTCATATTTCCCTAGTCTTTGTCAGTTTTGTTGTTTTGCTGGCCTTTAGCCACCTGTCTGTTGGTGGGTGGGCTTCAAAGGCACGCCACGTCCAGTTGTAAACCTTTTACCTGAGAGGCCAGGCTTCTGCTATTCCAAGATCCCTATGCTGTTAAATGCTGTCACTAGCCACACCACAGCAATCTTTTAAATCAATTGCTATCAGAGGCCACACCTTTGGAAATGAGGCAAAGGAATGATAGGAAAGTAGAGGAATTCCAGGCTGTAATGGACCCATTGGTTGGATTACTCTACTCACCATTCTTAAATCTGTTAATATTCTCCATTTTCCAGATTTCTTTCTTTTTTTTTTGTAACAAACACAGTGGAATTTCATGGGCTGGCAGATTCTTCTCCAGCTGCTCAAGTGCCTGATATTTTTTTCTTTGTTAAGGGCCATTTAATAAACCCAAGCAGGTTTATTAAAAATCAGCCATTTTAAGGAAAGGGACATTGATATTTCAACAGTGGTCCCACTTATAAATTTGAAAGCTCAATCACTGCTATGTCCTGTGTTTGAACAATTCACACAGCCCGGAATTGTTTTTGATGACATATATCAATATCTCCCCCAAGGATTATGTATCATTCCACCCCTTATTTTATTATGGGAAGTCTCTGAGAATGCAGTAATATTAATCTGAGTACCCCACTGTTGTAAAAGATTCCTTCCCCATGAATTTATGGGTATGTCAGCCATATAGGGTCTTAGATTTACTATTTGGCCTTCCAGTCCCACACATTTAACCCATCACACACTTTGATTTTTGGTTTAGGGTTTTTTTTTTTTTTCAGGGTTTTTCCAAGACAGGGTTTCTCTGTGTAGTCCTGGCTATCCTGGAACTCACTATGTAGACCAGGCTGGCCTTGAACTCAGAGAGATCCATTTGCCTCTGCCTCCCAAGTACTGAGATTAAAGGCGTGCACCACTTTCTTTTACCTGAGATAACTTTCCATTTCCTACAAACTGGCTATAAACCTATTGAGATGACCATTCTGAATTAGAAGATTTTTGGGAAATGATAGTTACATCAGCTTGATGATGTAAATCTTCTATTTCGATACCATTTACTTGCAACCTTAATTTACTCTCTGATCTGTTTGCTAGGACACACATTTTTCAATTCTTCCAAACCCTCCTGTTCTTTCTACAGTTTTGCCTTTAATGTAGGGAAACAATAGCAGCTGAGCTGTAAGTAATTTAATTATTACTTAGTATTTTTATTAAATAGTTAATTAGTTGGCAGTATTAATCCTTAACCTGCCATATAAATGAGCACACACAGATATCTGATGGATTTTAACAAGCCTTAGCCCAGATTGTGCAGTCTTGGCCCATCTAATCTAGCTTATTCTATTCCCCAAATAAAACCCATAACATATACATACATCCTCTTGGGCTATTATTCTCCATGCTATGCTGATGTTTCAGGAATGATCTTCCATTTACCCCATCCTGTGTCTCCTCCTTCCTCCCTCTTGCTTCTTCTTTCTCCCATGAACCTTTCTCTCTCTGCTTCAAAAGCCCACTCACCTTAGTCCCACCTACCTCTCTCTTTGCCCAATCTCAGGCCTCAGCACTTAATCAACCAATCAGATATAATGGTTAGCAAGCAAAGTAACTGCAAGCAGTCCTCTGGGAGCAGTTAATTAGCATTTAAAATTCCTAGCAGATCACTGCATCCCTGAGAAATCCTAACCCCTGCATTAAATTGCATCTTTTTTTTTTTTTTTTTGGTTTTTCGAGACAGGGTTTCTCTGAATATCTCTGGCTGTCCTGGACTCGCTTTGTAGACCAGGCTGGCCTCGAACTCACAAAGATCCGCCTGCCTCTGCCTCCCAAGTGCTGGGATTAAAGGCGTGCGCCACCACCGCCCGGCGCATCTTTCTTTTTACATAGGCCATGATTTTAATTTCTCCTTTGAAATCTTCATCTATAATTCCTGGATGCCCAATGACTCCTTGGGAAGTCAATCCCCCCCTTCCCAAGATCATCCCTGAGGGCAAAGGACCATAAGTTCCAGTAGTTACTTTATAACATTGAGTGTTTAGGAATAGAGTAAGGTAGTTTACCTGTGGCCAAGTCTAGAGCAGGGCTGCCTGCAGGAACATACATTAGATCTGCAATACTTCGTTCATATTTTTTTGATCTGCATGTTACTCCTTTGATGGGGTGATGTTTTGCATTTTAAATATTAATTAACCTGCTCCCAGAAGCCTGCTTGCTGTACACCAAGTGAAGCTATGCTGCCTTTCTTGTGAACCATTGTCTCTGATTGGTTAAATAATTGTTCAGGCCTGAGATTGGGCAAAGAGATAGGTAGGCAGGACTAAGGTGCTCGGGCTTCTAAAGCAGAGTTCAAGGGTTGAAGAAGCCTCTAGTAGATGAAGTAGAAGGAGCCTCCAAGACAAGCAGCTAGAAAAGGAAGGAGGACACACGCCATGGGTTAGAGAAAAGAACCTCATTCCACGAGGCCTGAAACATTGGCATAGTGTAGGGAATAACAACCAAGGAGACGTATGTATTTATGGGGTCATATTTGGGGAATAGAATTAAGAGCTATCTTAGGTGGGCTTATGTATAATGGCAGGTTAAGGATTAACACTGACAACCAATTAAATATAATATAAATACAAGTAAATAATTTAATTAGCAATTTTTCTACAAATGGCCCCCAAAGTGGGACAATTAGAATCCATGCTTATAGCCTGAGAAGGCCCAGGTGAAAGGCAGTTTCCTAGCCAAAGAGTGGGGAACTGAACCCAAATGCATTTCAAAGGTGTGACTACCTTAACAAAAGCTGCTGCCTTGCAGCAAAGGCAGAGAGCTAAGGCTGTAACAGCAAATTTTTATTTATCAAGCATATATTTACTAATACTTAACAATTACCTAACAATTGCCTATAAGGTTCCTAAATCCTAAAACCTGAACCCTAACTCTAAAACCTAATCTATAACACCCTAATACCTATAATACAATCATTTAACACTAACCTAAGGATCTCAAAAGGATATTTTCCTCTGGGCGTGGATCCTTATGGCTGGCTGGTCTTCATCAAATCTTTCAGTCTTAAAGTCTCTGAATTTCGTTCATCATATCTTAAGATAATTTATGGAGTCCAATTATTTTCAAGATGAAAAGTTTCTTAGGCTCACCATTCAGATGTGTTAGGCCTGCAAGGGTCTCGCTTCAGTGCTCTGTACAATCCAAAGCCCCTGGGCTCCGAGGGGAGACAATTCCCTACCTAGCCACTCCAGGATACAGGTTGGTACAAGATAGTGAAGTCTCCCGGTAAGATTGTGATGTGAGTTTCTCTGCCAGACAAGGAGGATGGTACGTGAGGCAGGAGGAGGAGAGCCTCTGTCCACGTGAATCTTGACTTAAATATCGTCACCTGTCGTAATGAATTGGCAGCATGATTTTCAGCAGAAGCTTTCGCTCGCTTCCAATTCATGCCCCTGGGCAATATGTCCCTCCATAGCTTTTCTTGCAGAGGGCTGAGGAGCAGCGGGAGGCCCAGGTACCACATGATCTATTGCCATGCATACTGATGGGCGCCTCAGGGCATGGCCCCACCCAAAGCCCCATAATCAAAAAATGTCATCCATCCTTGGCAGGTTTCCAAGGACATGCCATATTGGACATAAATCTTTTACCTTAAATTCCAGGCTTTTGCTATTCCAAGATCTGTATGCTATTAAATGCTGTCACTAACCCCAGCACATAAGGGCGTGGCTCTCCCTATGTACTAAAAAGCCAGAAGCCGTCTAGATGAACTTAGGAATTAAATTATAAGCCTAGATTAAAAATGGAGGAATCCAAGCCATGCGTGGTGGCCCACGCCTTTAATCCCAGCACTCAGGAGGCAGAGGCAGGTGGATCTCTGAGTTTGAGGCCAGCCTGGTCTACAAAGTGAGTCTAGGACAGCCAGGGCTCTATTACCCAGAGAAACCCTGTCTCAAAAAAAAAAAAAATGGAGGAATCCATGTCTCAATACACTTGGATTCCATTTGAGTTTGTTTCTCTTAGCATGCAAATAATGTTTACACTGACAATTGTGGTTCTGTGTATCCTTTTTAAGAACGATTGGATTAGGATAAGCTTAGAAAAGGAGACAGCCTACAGATGGAATGCTAAGTTGCTAACAATGATAATGGGGGAAGGAAGGGGGACCCTTCCCAATAGATAAGACAAAATTGATGGCAGCTGGCATGCATGTCCACCAGTGATTTATAGTCACAACTAGATTTCAAGGAATAATGAACAGAGCCTTAATTGCAGCATGGGATGATACAGTTAGACTAAGGCTTTTGGTATGTTCTTGTTTCTTTGCTTGATTTTTGTTTAGATGTCTTTGATTTTTCCCTATTTCAGAAAATAGAAAGGATGTTTTTGTGGTTTGGCAATGCTAAAACATGAGAGATTTTTGAGATTTTGGACAGATTTGTAATTGTCACTGCAGTTCATAGTTGCTCTCTGGGTTACAGTTACTATTATCTTGGATTTAATGAAATATTTGAGCAGGGTGGTAATATCACAAGTCCTTAATCCCAGCACACTAGAAGCAGAAACAGGCAGATCTTTGAATTCTAGACCAGCCTGGTTTAAACAATGAAGGTAGGGTGGGAACCCTGCTGATAAGGTAAGGCTGCTTGCTAAAGACAGTCTAGAATTCAAAATGGCACATTTTTTTCCTTGAAGGTACTATGTTGTTTTTGCTTAATAAGTAATAATGTCCTTATTGATCTAATGAATAAATACACATAATATCAAAGTTATGTAAAGAGAAAGGGGCCACAAGCCAGTGTCCTTAGGTGTTGGGCTCCCATGGGTGACCTGGTTTCAAGAGGCATTTTGCCCTAAAAGAGATATGTTAGGAGCTAGGTGTAGTGGTGCACGCCTTTAATCCCAGCACTTGGGAGGCAGAGGCAGGCGGATCTCTGTGAGTTCGAGGCCAGCCTGGTCTCAAAGTGAGTCCAGGACATCCAGGGCTGTTAAACAGAGAAACCTTGTCTCGAAAAAAACCAAAAAAAAAAAAAAAAAGAAAGAAAAAAAGAAAAAGAAAAGAAGAGTTTATCAATAAAATTCCTAAATCCTAAACCCAAACCCCAACTCTTAAACCTAACACCTAAAACTTCTTAGTATCTATAATACAAACATTTAACATTAACCTAAGGTTTCTCAAAAGGATATTTTTCTCTGATGGCTGGTCTTCATACAATTTTTCAGTTTTAAAGTCTCTTAAAGTCTCTGAATTTCATTCATCCCCTTGTGGTCTTAAGACCAATTAACACATGAAAGTTTCCCAGGCAGCTCACCGATTCAGATGCTTATAGCCTGCAAAGGCCCAAAGTCCTGGAGCTCCATGTCTGAGTACTCCCGAATTTCAGGGAGAATCTGTCCTGATTCCGACCAGAAATGGGTCAACATCAGAGGTGAAACTTTCCGATGAGATTGTAATGCACATTCTTTCCCCGGTGGAGGAAAACCTTGAGTGAACCAGGAACAAGAGAGAGAGCCCGCCCAGCGTTCACGTGGATCCTGCCTTATATATCTTCACCTGTAAGCAGAAGCTTTTGTGCATTTTAAAGTGAGTTCCGGGGGCTCAGTCTTTTTCTAAAAAGCCTTTTGCAGAGGGGAGAATTCACAGGGGGTCCTCAGATGTAGGCAGGTGCCTCAGGGCATGTCATTCAGATGCTTTTCACAGAGGGCTGTGAAAAGACAACAGACCTCCAACCTCCAACCTCCAACCTCAGGAGGGTGGGCACCTCAGTGGGCATGTTCTGCCTCCAACCCCAAGATCAAAGAGGTCCTGGTCCTTGGTGAGTTCCCTAGGACATGTCACTTCAGATGAAGTCTTTTAACTTAAAAGTCCAGCCTTATTCCAAGTTCCCTATGCTATATATGCTAACATTAAACCTACTACACTTCCTCCCTTCTCACCAATCAATTTTTCCTAACAGTATCCATGTGTCTATATCAAGAAAAATCACATGAATTGTTTATGTACCATACATAAACAAAATAAACATTATAATGTAAAATAATATATGAAAAATATTATTAAATTGACCTTAAATTTTATAAATATATAAAATAATATATATAACCTAAATCTTATCAATAAACATAAATCAAGATTATTTTTAAATAATCCTAAATTTATGAAATATTTTTATTTTTGTTTTGGTTTTTTTGTTTTGTTTTTT
>CAJQZJ010033552.1:892577-930113 GCA_907164525.1 Lophiomys imhausi | reverse complement strand
TTTTTTTTTTTTTTTTTTTGAGACAGGGTTTCTTTGTGTATTCCTGGCAGTCCTAGAACTAGCTCTATAGACCAGGCTGGCCTCGAACTCACAGAGATATGCCTGCCTCCGCCTCCCTAGTGCTGGGATTAAAGGCGTGAGACAGGCAAAACATTTTTCCTTTTTAATCTCAAAACCTCTCCCTAAGGACCTTACCTTTATATATTCAAACTAAACATTTTCCCTATGATTATTTTATATCCAGTTTTTCTTTTCTTTGATTGTTTCCAACTCAGTATCTTACCAGTTCAGGCACCTGGGGCTTCTCAGTCCCATTGCAACTCCGGAAAAATGTTTCTCTGTGATTCTGTTTTCAGATTCCTCAGGCCAGTGTGCATCTAGGGCGGCCAGCTCCGCCCTCTCAGCAGGCTGCCCTTGTCTTTTGGACTGGGATTGCTGTTTCCCTTTGACTTTCTGTGGCTCCATGCCTCAGTGCCTCAGTGCCTCAGTGTGCTCGCTCATGGACCCAAAGCTGATTGTTGGCTTCCGAAGGGCTGCCTTGGGAATGGACTCTTTAAGGGATTTAGCATCTCTGTGGCGACTAGGAACTGAGAGGAGGAAGGGAGGAGAGAGCCCTGAACTGTACTGGTTATATAGGTGAAGGCTTCTGGGGGGCGGGGCATGCCCTGTAACAGGTAGAAGCTGAGGCATTCTGGGAGAACCTGGAGACCAGGCAGACCTAACAAGTACTTTCTGTAGCTGGGGTATAACGGTTTATTGTACTTCCTGTAGTTGGGGTGTAACTGTTTGTAATATTATCTGATAATCCTTTTTATTTCTGTAATGTTGGCCCTAACAAGCAAGCTTTCACGTCTCGTTTTTAGTAATACTAGTTTCTTGTTTGTGTTTTTTCTTGGTCAGACTAGTTTATGTGTTGTTAATATTGCTAATTGTTTCAAGCAACCAACTTTTCAGTTCTTTTTAAATTTATAACATTTAAATACCATTTTAATCCCTATATATGCCAGTTCTGTGGAATTAGGTATCTTTGCATTGTGCAACCATATCTATCTGTCTCTAGAAATATTCTGCCACAGAAAGCTAGATCCTATCACCCATTAAATCCCTGACTCCCCACTTCCTTCTTGCCCTGGCTCCTTGTGACTTCCATTCTGCGTTCTGTCTCCACAGATGCACTGGCTCAGTTCTCCATGTAAGTGGAATGAGAGAATAGTTACAATTTGGTAACTAGCTCATTTACGATGTCTTCAATCTTCAGCCCACATCAAAGCTGTATACGTGCACAGGAGATGTTTTAGTTATTGTTTTAGATATAAATTGTGTTAGTTTTCTGTTGCCTGAACAAAATTCCTGAGATGAATAACTTAAAAGAAGAAAATGCTTGTTTTCACTCTCAGTGTCTGAGTTTTTCTCTGCAGGCTCTACCATGTCCCAATAGTGCCACAGGCTGGAAATCAAACCTTTTATAATTGGCTTTTGGGAAATATTGAAGAGTCAAACTAAAGGTTTTCAACTCTTTTCGTTAAGTACTAAGAAATATAATTGGTAAATAATATAGTGACTGTATATTTAATTCACTAAGAAACTACTGAACTCTTTTCCAGGACACCAAAATTTCTTTGCATTCCAATGACAGTGAACACGAGTTCATATTGCTTCATACTTGGTGCTGTTAGTGTCCTGGAGTTTGGCAATTTTCATAGGTGTGCAGTGGTATCCTACTGCTGTTAACCCATTTCCTTCATGGCTTATGTTCTTTTTGTATGCTTACAAGTATATATTTTTGGTGAAGTGTCTAGTAAGGTGTTTTTGCTTGTTTGTTGACTTTTGGAGACTGGATTTTGCTCTGTAGCCCTGGCTGCCCTTGAACCTTGATGGCCTTCTTGCCTGTGTCCTCTGAGCACTGGAATTACCGATGTGCATCACCACATCTGGCTCTATGAAGGTTTTGGCTCATTTTAAAATTAGCTTGTTTCCTCATTGTTGAGTTTTAAGAGCACTTTGTATGTTTCTGATAATGGTTCGTTTTCCAATGTGCAGTATACATACACTGTTGTAGGGTGTGGCAGGCCTTTCTTTTTATTCATCTGTCTTCTTTTTAGACATAGGAACAGCTATAATCCTCCCTTGATTTTTTTTTAAATTTAATTCTTAGTTCAAATATCTTTGGTTGTGAGCCTAGCCTTTAACGGCTGAGCCATCTCTCCAGCCCAGAAATATATCTTTATCATAGCAATAAGTAAGTGGGCAAATCTGACTAGATCTTGATTTTTTTTTTTTAAGAAAGCAATATAACATCTGTCTCAACTATTGTGATATTTAATTTATCACCAATGGTTTAATAAAACCAGTTTTAATTCTTGCAACCTTGAGTGCATTAAAAGACAAAAGTGTTTCTACCGCCTCCAATCTTCTATTAGTGTGTATAGAATTATGCATATTTCTGGCCAGAAGCTTGTTTTTTTTTTTTTTCTGATTTCAGTTTGAAGATAAATATGATGAAACTTTTGGGCCATTTGGCTGCATGGCACAGCAGTTTAATTCTCACAGAAAGGAAAGCTTGAGGATCATGCACAGCAAAAGTGTATCATAAGACATTTTAGAGGCAGATGGTGGAACACTTTTATGGAATTCAGGCAAGTAGACTCATTACTGAATTTTATCTGTCAGAGCAGAAGAATAGCTCAGATTTCTTGAGATAAAATGTGAATTTACGGGCTGGAGAGATGGCTCAGCGGTTAAGAGCACTGGCTGCTCTTCCAGAGGTCATGAGTTCAATTCCCAGCAACCACATGGTGGCTCACAACCATCCATAATGAAATCTGGTGCCCTCTTCTGGCCAGCAGATACACCTGCAGACAGAACACTATACATAATAAATAAATCTTTAAAAAAAAATGTGAATTTACATACCATGTGTGTCTTTCTAGGTCTGTGTTACCACACTCAAGATGATCTTTTCTGGTTCCATCCATTTTGCCTACAAATCTCATGATGTCTTCATTTCTAATAGCTGAGTAGTATTCCATTGTGTACATGTACCACAGTTTTCTTTATCCATTACTCAGTTGAGGGACATCTGGGTTGTTTCCAGTTTCTGGCTATTATGAATAAAGCTGCTATGAACATAGTTGAGGAGATGTCCTTGTGGTTTGGTGATGCATATTTTGGTGTGTACTCACTCATAAGCATATATTAGCCATTAAGTACAAGACAATCATGCTACAATCGAGAGAACTAAAGAAATTAAGTAACAAGGAGGCTCAAGGGATGATGCTTGAATCCCTCTAAGTACGGGAAATAAAATAGACACTGGAAGATAGAGAAAGAGAGATCTGGACAGGAACCTAACATAACTGCATCTGAGAGGCTTTATCCAGCAGATAATGGAAACAGATGCAGAGACCCACAGCCAAACATTAGGCAGAATTCAGGGAGTCTTGTGGAAGAGTTGGGGGAGGGTTTGAAGAAGCTGGAGGGGTCAAGGACATCACAAGAAGACCCACATAGCCAATTAACTTGGACACAGTGGGGCTCATAGAGGTTGAACCACCAACCAAAGAACATGCATGGACTGGTCCTAGGCCCACTACACATATGAAGCTGATGGGCTGCTTGGTCTTCAAGTGGATCCCCTAACAATTGAAGCAGGGACTATCTCTGACTTGGACTCTCTTACCTCTCTCTGGATCCCATTTTCCTAGCAGAGCAGCCTTGTCTTACCTCAGTGGAAGAGGAGGCACTTAGTGCTGATGCTATTTGATGTACCAGAGTGGGTTGGTACTGGAGGAGTAGTATGTGAGAAGTACGTATGAGGGTGGAACTGGGAGGAGAAGGGGGAGGAGAGTTGCAATTGGAATGTAAAATTAAAAATTTCCAAATACATCTTAGGGGATGGTACTGGATATAAAAGTCAACTAATAAAATCCCTAACTGGCATCTAAGAAATTGAAACAAGGAACAATTTGGAGACTTTATCTGAATCATACTCAATCTGTTTCCCTCCTTTCAGCCCTTTGTAGCCAGAGATAATCTCCTGCATGCCATGGAGGTAACATCTGGATTCTAACACCAAATCTTCACTACTCCATGTCCTTTCCTTTACTCCTGCACATGGAGGCTTGTGGACAGTGATAAATGAGTCCATTGTATCTCCTGAGCAACCCCGTAAAGCCAACAGCGGTCTTTAATGACTCCTGGTGTGTAATGTGGGATTTGCATTTCCTCTATCCAAACCACTGGTAAATTCAGTGAGATGTTCAGACCACCACAGTCCACAAAGATGGCCTAAACCTCACAAGTACTGCTAGCAATTCCTCTGACTTCCAATATCTTGGTTTTCTATACATATTAATAAAGATGCAAATATCTCCCTTGCCAACTACTCTCACTGGCGTTCCTGGAGGCAAAGGCTTAATGTCCTTCACATCTGTTATCTTTTGGAAATCTGGTTCTGGAAATTATGATCTAGGTAGTCAAGGGCAAGCAAGGGCCATGTTTCCCTGTACAATAGAAAAAGTTTGCATGGCTCTGGATCCTGGCTCTGCCACGTGCCAGCTATCTGACTTTGTCCAAGTTACCCGATCTCAGAGCTGTGGATTTCTCATCTTTGAAAGGTAGTTAACATTATGGTCCTCAGAGGGACCTTGTCAGTTACAAATAGAACATGAGAAACTTTTAGCACATTGCTGAGCATCTACAGATACTTTATAAAGTACTCAGTGCTTTATCATTTATCAGTGACTTACCATATATCATCTTTCAAGCTTGGACAGTTTCTGCAAGAATTAAGGAGGACCAGTTGCTAAACTTTGTACCAAACATCTTGATAGAGAAGTGAAAATGTATTCTGTATGGGAAGAAATGCAAAGGAAGCAGTGTTTTGCAAGGGTACGCACACTTTTCATCTACTTTGTCCTGTGTGTGGAGTATCACTGGTTACCCGCGTGAAATCAGATTTACAGTCTCTGTGCACAGCCTCCTTTACTGGCTCTTTATTTACTAAGTGATCTAATTTCAACTAATCCCCTAGATTTCAGGGATCACCTGGAGTGCCTCTCCTCCCTTCAATTGCCTCTGATACTATTTCTTGTTTTCTGTCTTTTCTACCCCAGATTCTGACCCTGAATCCTAATTTTATGATTTGTTTTATGGTCCTTGCCCTATTACCTCTGGAGGAAGTACTTGGGCCCCTTTACCCCTGACAAGTGGCTTCCTGAACATAGATGGAAACAAATGAACAGTATTGTACCCACATTCATTGGTGGCTATGGGTCTTCTGGGCTCATGATTCACATCATCTATCCAGGCTGCTCAGAGCTTTTCTGATTGGCTTCTCATGGTCTTTATTTGATTATTGGGATAAGTTTGGGGATTTTTTGTTTTGTTTTTTGTTTGTTTTGTTTTTTCTTTTCATCAGTGATGAGTGCTTGAGAATTAGATTTGTCAGGACCTCACCCTAGAACATACAGGAATCCAAAATGCAAATCTCCTTAATGCTCAAATTGATTTAAGCAATTAACAGCAGCAGAGGATTGACAGGAGAAAGGGGCGACAATTCATTGTGACTTTTCATTTTGATCAGTTTTCAGAATGTACAAGGAGTAACAGAAAGACACATAAAAACATCTATGGTTGTTTTTTTCTTTTTTAACTTTTATTTCAAAAAGCCATTAAAACCCTATGCAAGACACTATGAAATTCTAATGCCATAATTAATTAAGATCCAGCTCTCTCAGGTCACCCGGGTGGAATAGTTTGGTTATTTTGAGGCTGTTTCTGTCTAGGTAGCCCAGGCTGGCATCATGGTCCTCCTGCATCGACTTTAGTGTTGGGACTGTAGGCATGTACCAGCTGTCCCGGCCCACTGTGGAATCCTGTATTCAGAGTCCACTCCACAGGTGGCAGATATGCAGGATGAGAGATTTCCCTAGATTACTAAACTTGCCACACCCTAAAAAAGTTACAAACTAATCAAAGGAAGCTCCTTGTAGCTGGATAACCCTGTATAAATAGGCATCACAATTAATACACATGTAAACATAGGGTTTTCCCACACCAGCAGAGCACTACGCCTGGTTCTAGCTGTTAGAGATAGATAACTTCCGCAGTTGTCTATCCCACTATGGTGATTCTTACTCGGTGCTTCTTTGCTGTGTGATCCCTGCGTATTTTTTCCCATTCATCATCTTCTGTCTCCTGGTCGAAAGTCTCAGGGTAGGCTGGCGACTTGTCTTTGGGGCATTCTTCATAGTAACTCCGCACGTATTTCCCCACAGACCAGCCTTTGTACTCTCCCGGCGTTTTGCATTCCAGACCGTTATAGTGGACATTGTAGTGGTGCTTTAGCCAGTAGTACAGGTAGTGGATGCTGTAGTCACACCTCCAAGGGTTGTCCCTGAGCCACAGGAGTTTCAGAAAGTACAAATCCTCTAACACTCCATAGTCGAAGTTCTGCAGGTTGTTGTTTGATAAATCCAGCTCTTCTAGATGTGTGAGCCCCAAAAAGGCGGCTAGAAACAGAGAGTGCTTATTAACCAGTGAGTAAGGGACCGGTCCAACTGCACACAGTGTGCCATACGCCGAACACAGATTCCAATAAGAGGCTCCGTCCTCCCTGTCACGGCATTCTCTTCCCTGAGACTGCACAGAGCCTGTCAAGGGAGGCTCACACTCTGTATCTCAGTACTAGAGTGAGGAAAAGGAAAAGCTAGGGCCCTGCTTCTAGATGCAAACTGCCTCCTGTCATGAAGAAAGAAGTGTGGTACTGCTGGTATAAAGACACCGAGCTAGACCGGATGGACGCATGCTAATAGGTAAAGCATGTGACTGAAAATGCACCGTGACGTCTTCTAACCCGAGAACTAGCTGTTGCTTTATCGTGAACATGATTGCAAGGTTCTACGTGAGCCCTGACAAGGGGGACACATGGCTTTCTGACTTTGCAACGTGTTAGTCTTTGCCTGGAATTTGTGTTTATTCAACCAGGACAGTGTGCTTTCTTCTTCACTTCCTCTCTGGAGAGGATTTCTGGGCTGGGAGGTTTTGTTTCTTAGGATGCCTCCCTACTGAACATATACAAAATATGTGAAACATACTATTAATCAAGCAAAGCTTTCCTTGCATAGATACACTAGCATGTGATATTTTATTTGAAAAAGTCGATTTTAAGTTAGTCCTTAAAAATCATTTTTCTGAACCATGGGGAAGACCTGCAGGGGTGTTGACACCATGTGATTTCTGCCAAGTGCTCTGAATGTCCCAATAAAAATTCATTTTTCTGGTGTACATTTTTACTTATTGGGAAGATATTACATAAAAGGGAGGGTACATATAAACAAGAAAGTGTATCAAATGTAAGACCTTAGTGTGTGAAAACATAAAAACCTACAGCAGCTTCCTAGGTTATTGGTGAATTCTAAAAATGCCTAAAAAAAAATCTTCCCTTGGTTTAGTGGTGAGAGTCTATTTTTGTGCAGTCCCAAAACTAAATAATTTCTACCAACATTTTTTTAAAACATCTGGTTGAATTTGGTAAGCTATGGTAGCTATCAGCGTTGGATTCATATGCATTTGATTTAGCTGCCTGCTGAGTAATTAGAACAAAATAATACATAACAAAATAAAATTATTTTCCAGGAACAAAGAAATCTACACATAAAGACTGATCACCTATTCCAAAATTCACAGGTCATTCCTGACTTCAAACATTTTGATTCTGTTTTGAACATTTTCACATTACTCCTTCAAATATCCTTGTTTCCTTATTTTGAATCTAGAAATATGTTTCATACCAATACTGTTAACTATTTTCATATTATCTTTTCTTGGACAAAAGCCCAAATAGACCACTTTCTATTTTGGGCCAAAGCAAGGGCTGACGAGTGGGGGCAGGGCTAGGAGACAGATCAGTCCTTGCGGTGATAGTTCTGATGTGAGTCGTCTGCCAAAATTCTAAAATCAGGCTGTCACAAACTCACTTTTCTCGAAACAAACCAGCCCTCCACATAGAAAGCATGTGCAAATAAATATTCCTACATTCTATTTCAAAAGAGCTACAGTTATTAAAGTGTTTGAATCTAGGGCCCGTAGGAGAGGGAATTGAACACTACTATATGACGGTATGAAAGAAATGACTTGATTACTGTTTCTTGAAGGAAGTGAAACCCCTAATAGGGTAGCTTCTTCCCTCCCTCCGCTGATACCCTGTATCTGCTAGACCCGGGTCTTCTACAGTGCGGTGCTCTTATTTGCTCACTAGGCAGCCTAGATTCTTAAGGAAGCCATTGGGCAGCGCTTCATCTCAAGGATCCTGAAGCACAGTAGGCCCTTTACTTTAAAACTGGTCCTACTTTGTTTTGTCTTATTTAAGCTCTAAGATCCATTTTCTTTTGTTCTAATGGACTTACCAATAAAAGCACTCAGCACTTAGTTCAATACATACCTGTTAATGAAAATGCTTCCCTTGCATTGAATAAACAAAGGGAAGATGGGAAGGAAGTTGGGGGGGGAGAGAGGAAGTGCTCTTTACACCCATAGTTGTGCTGTGACTGCACCATTGTTACAGCAGGGCTGTTCACTGCTGTAACCCATTTACCTGGGGCTGTACAATAATAACTGGCATTTTAGTTGATTTTAACAAAAGCTGTAAAAGTCATCTGCATTCATTGTGCGTGTGTGTGTGTGTGTGTGTGTGTGTGTGTGTGTCTGTGTGTCTGTGTGTCTGTGTGTCGCTGGGAATTGAACCCAGGGACTGGCACTTGTTACACTGTGCTCCGCCACTAAGCTACACCCTAGCATCCCTACTATTGACAGTTGTCAACTACAGCTTTGAATGGCAGCATTAGAAAAAACTTAGATGCTTGCCCAGGGACCCTTGGCACACTATGCTTGTTCTATGGATCTATGGTTCTCTTGGACACGACAGAGTCTCTACCTCTGGGTTCTTCAACCTGTGGCCTGACTTTGTGGATCAGTGACTTATCCGAACTGTATGATGATATATGTATGAAAGAAATATGACTCTATGAAAGAAATACCGTTTTTTTTTTTCTTACTGTGAAGAGAAAATTGCTTTTCATCTTGCCGTTTAGAGTGCAATGTGTGTTCAGGATAAGGTAAATGTAGCAAGTTGTTCCTTTAAAATTTAAGATATAATTTTGTAATATCTAAACAATATGTTAATTCTGAAAGATGCCTTTGTGTGCCAGAATGTTCACCTTTGGGTTTCATTTCTATCGTGTTAGAATTTTGATGCCCGACCAATGCTTGTGTTACCTTTTTTTTTTTTTTTTCCGAGACAGGGTTTCTCTGTGTAGCCCTGGCTGTCCTGGACTCACTTTGTAGACCAGGCTGGCCTTGAACTCACAGACACCCTCCTGCCTCTGCCTCCCAAGTGGTGGGATTAAAGGCGTGCGCCACCACGCCCAGCTGCTTGTGTTATTATTAAGAGAAGTGGAGGAACCGAGGAGACAGAGCAGTAGTAGGTAAGGCAGCTTGCTTGGCAGGCGTGAGGACCTGATTTTGGTCCTTAGAACCTATGTAAAAGGCTGGGCAGAGGAATGTGAGCCTGTAATGTGGGTGTTGGGGAAGTGGAGACAGAGGACCCCTGGGGCTCCCAGGCCAGCCAGCTTAGCCAGTTGGTGGGCTCAAGATCCAGTGAGAAGCTCTGTCTCAAAGAATAAAGGGGAAGAGTGATTGACAAAGACACTTACCGTCCACTTCTGCCTCTACACACATGTATACCTGCACACATGAACAAGTACACACAGATACAAAAGTAATTGCTCGAGTTAAATTTTTTTTTGTACACAGGAGAAGCATTTGTACTCAAAATGTTTCTAGTACTATGCTGCCTTGATCTAATAAATGTTATATTTTTAAGTAATCATTTTATAGCTGGGCTTTTTTGATGGTGAGCTCCCTGCAAAGGCACACGTGTGTGTTAGCCTAGCAGTACCACAGTGGCTTAGTTCTTTCCAGATCTGCTGTTGCTGGATGTATTGCATCCAATCTTTTTCACCAGAGACTTTGCTCAGCAAGTGGTGAGGAAGCGCAAATGGTAGAAAAGAGAACCAGTCTTGATCTGGGAGCATAGCTAACATGTCTTACCCTGATTTGAGCATGTCTTATCTGAATTTAAGAACCTGACATTTTGAAGTTAGTTTTGAACTTCTACTAAACAAGTTGGGGCTAAATGAATAATCCCCAAGGAACAAACCTGAATTTCCTTTTTAAAACCATGACATTTTCAGTGTATTAATGACCCCTTGCCACATACTCCTGTCTTTTATTTTATTACTTTTTCACCGAGTGTGTCCGATGCATGCACATGTCCATGCGGGGGTGTGCGCCTGTGTGTGCATGTGTCTGGAGGGTAAAGGCCAACATTTACACTTTACTTTAAAGTGTCTTCCTCAGTCTCTATCTTAATTTTGAAACAGGGTTTCTTGCTGAGCCTGAGACACATTTATTTGGCTAGGGTTGTTGGCCAATGAGCTCTGTCCTCCTGTCCTCAGTGCTGGGTTATACATGTGTGCCACTGTACCCAGCTTTCATATAGATGCTGGGGATCTGAACGTAGGTCCTTGTGCTTGTGCAGCAGCCCGTCCACCAAAGGAGCCATCTCCTCAGCCCCATTTCTATTTTTAAAAATCTGCATGGTGTGATGGTGTGCCCTTGTAATATGAGCACTGGAGAAGCCAGGGCAGGAGGAGAAGGAGCTCAAATCAAGACCAGTCTGGGCTACAGTGTGAGAGACTGTCTACCCCCACCATGTGGCCATATCTATTCTACAAATGCCTCTGTTATCTGGGCTGACTGAGGAAATGCTGCTTAGGACTATGTAGTCAGTGCCCTGCATCTTCATATTCTACAATTGCAGATTCAATCAACCGCAGATTAAAAATATCTGGAAAAAAAAACCCGGCATCTGTGTTGACTATGTAGTGTGCCCACTAGACCTTCTTCCATTGTTATTATTCCTTGTGCCATATAGTATGACAACAGTTTATATAGCATTTTTATTATAGCAAGTATTACCAATAAGAGCAATTAATTAAAGTATAAAGGGGGAATGTATGTCATTTTACAAAAGGGATTTCAGTGTCTAAGAGGGTTCCTGGAACAAAGTGTCTGGACACCAAGGGATCACTGGATTGTACTACACCCTTTGTAAAGCAGTATTTTGGCGCACACATATGAGTGCCAAACAGGCCCTATTTTAAGTACCATGCTTAATTAAAATTCATACTCTTCGAACTTAGAGGTCTTTAAAAAAAAAAAACTAAATGGTGTTTACTATGGGTGTTGCCATAGAAGGAAGCTCCCAGCACCCTGCCACTGGCCCGCCTGAGGGACCCTGCAGGGTCGCTTACCGGGGTCTATGAATTCAATGCCATTGCTGCTCAGGTTCAGCTTCTTTAGTTCTTGAACATCTTCAAATTCCTTGGGTCTGAGCTGGCTGATCTTGTTGTATGATAAGTCAAGCTTCACAATGTCTGGAGGGATGTTGCTTGGAACTTTTTTCAACTCTGGAAAAATGAATAGTGTTTAGGTTATGGTTTTCTGGCTCCTATTTTCTATTAAACTGGGGAGGCTACAGGACAGCTTAGCGTGGGGAGCGGGGGTGGGGTGGGGGTTGGTTAGCAGAAGCCAAGAAAAAACAAATAAGCCTTGTTGTGTGCTGGATGCAAATCACATGCATCATGCCTAGAGGGAGGGGCCAGAGAAACTCCCTAGCTGTGGAGGCTGGAGCTGAAGAAGAGGTCGGAGCTAAGACCGCTGAATCTTTTGGGAAGCAAAGGGACTCCATCTTAGTGACCCAAAAGGCCCATAAGGAATCCTTTTGAAAAGCTGAGCCTGGTGGTGCCTGTGAGGGACAGGGGCAGGAGGACTGCTGCAAGTTTGAGGACTGTATAGGACGCGTAGTTAAGTTTCAGGCCAGCAAGGAGCTACAGGATAAGACCAGGTAAAAGAGAGAATACTGGTTAGTTATGTCACCTCTGTACAAACTAGAGCCACCTGGAAGAGGAATTGCTTCCCTCAGATGCTCTGTGCACAGTCTGTCGGGTATTTTCTTGATGTACGACTGATGTGGGAGGGCCCAATAAACTGTGGGTGCTGTGCAAACTGAACAAGCCATGGAAGCCAAGCCAGTAAGCAGCATTCCTCCTTGGTCTCCGCTGCAGTTGCTGCCTGTGGGTTGGCTTCCCTTGATAATGGACTACCTACCATCTGGAGGTGTATACGCTAAAGTAAACTCTCTCCTTGCTTTTGGTCAGTACATAGAGGGCTGTCAATGAAGCTGCCATCTCCCTCTTGTCCTTTCTCTCCTAAGGAGTTGTCACTGTCTCCAGCTGCCATTGCCCTTCTGTTGTGTAATATCCCAGGCTCCACTCTCATAAACACCATGCTCTTGATCTTCTGGTCTCTCAAACCACTGCAACAGTCCCCTTATCCTCAGGAGAAACATTCCAAGGCCCCCAGTGGAGGCCTACAAGCACAGCTAACACCATGCCTGTGGCAACGTTTTCTTTACGAAGTAGGTTCAGTAAGGGATCGGCGGTAATATCACCCAGGAAAACAGAGCAATGTTAAGTTTGCTGTAAGAAGGTGCTAAAGCCTTACAAGTGGTATATTTCTAGAATTTTCTACTCAATTGTTTCCAGTTCCTGGCTGACCATATGTAAAGAAAAAAGGGGGGGGGGGGGGGGGGGGGGGGGGGGGGGACTAATGCAGGTAAAGGAGGACACTGTATCTCATTTCTGCTTTCTGTAGATACTAAAATTCATGCTTGACTTGCTCACCCGACTTCTTTTCACCCAGTTCACCCCCCCCCCACCCCCGGCCTTGTGATGGAGTTTACTCACCACTCCCAAACAAAGCTTCCTTCTCCGACAGTAATAGATTCTCAGAAAGAGCAAGCTAGGAACAGTAGCATGGCAAGAGGAGCCTGGGCTATTTCCTCAAGATAATAGCAAACCAAGGCTCACCTCATTTTAGCTTTTACTATTTATTTTCTGTCTTTAAATCACACTTTTCAAAAACTGTTAATCACACCTACATTGTATTTTATGTGAGACTTGCCCTTTATTCTCCAGAAAGATTGAAGAGGCCCAGGTTAGTCTCAATGAGGGCAACTGTAGCCTATGGAGGGAAACAGACTTGTTCTCATTCAGTGACAATAAAACACACTGATGTCTGCAGGGTAGAGTGGCACAAGGACTTTCCGAGGAAGCAGAAATTCTTAGAACCAGGAACCATAAAACACATTTATGAAAGGTGGCATTCATTTAATCTACACTCTCATTTTTGGTACAGAATAGTTGAATTGTGAATAATTCCAATGAAATATTTATTAAAAACAACAATACTGGGATTTATGATTTATTTCCAGGCATATTTACATAGTGACTTGGACTTAGTTTTTGCTTTCCTCTTAACAGCCTAGATTCCAAGGCCTTTGTGTACATATGTGTATATGTATGTATGTGCGCGCATGTGTATGTGCATGTATATTCCTTATATTCCTCTTGTGGGGGAGGACGAGCTCACAGGGTAGAGTCAGTAAATCAGATCTTCTGGGTGTACATACATATGCCTGTGAAGGGCAGAAGTCAACCTCACCGGCTCTTTAGGAGATGTCCACAGTTTTTGTTGTGAGACAGCGTCTCCTACTAGAACCTGGGCTCACTAACTAGGCTAGGCTGGACAGGGAGCCCCTGGGATCCACCCGTTTCTGCTTTCCTACAGCTGGGGTTATAGGCATGTGCACCCATACCCCACTGCTCATATAGCTGCTGAGGATTGAACTCAGGACTTCATGCTTCTGTGGCAAGCACTTTAGGAACAAATGCGTTGGATACAAAGCAATATAGGCCTTATATCCTGAGACCACGACAAAATAGCCTGAGCAAAGAAAGGAACTCTAGGCCACAGAACTGACAGTGGTCAGCAGCAGAATCAAAACTGCATAAGGTATGCTAACAAATGAACAAAGCCTGAAGTGAGCTCGGGTGGAGGAGAAAGTTGAGACTGGGGGATGCCAGGGAATTGCTATCACAGACTTTAAATCCTGACCCGTGAATAACGCACAGGCTGATGAGACTGTGAAACTGATCGCACAAATCTGCAAAGCTAAGCAAAAGCCCGGAGGGAACAAGCTGAAGATAATTCTGCCGTAATCGCCAGAGCAGGTCTTTTAACCAAGATACCCAAATGAACGTTCATTAAAGAATTTTAGAGCCGGGCGGTGGTGGCGCACGCCTTTAATCCCAGCACTTGGGAGGCAGAGGCAGGCGGATCTTTGCGAGTTCGAGGCCAGCCTGGTCTACATAAAAAAGCGAGTCCAGGACAGCCAGAGCTGTTAAACAGAGAAACCCTGTCTCGAAAAACCAAAAAAAAAAAAAGAATTTTAATATCCTTTCAAAAAATTAAAGTGGGGCTGATTAAAGGTTCTTAGATATTAAGTGTTTATAGGTTTTAGGTTTTAGATATTAGGTATTAGATCATAGGATATAGGTATTTTATAGATATGTGTTAAGTACTAGGAAGTGTGTTATATATGTGTATAAATTTATGTTAAATAAAAATATTCTATTGCAATCCCCAACTGCTCACATAGCTGCTGAGGATTGAACTCAGGACTTCATGCTTCTGTGGCAAGTACTTTCTTGACTATGCCCCAAGCCTGTTCTTTAATAGGATGGTATTGGAAGTTCATTCCTAGATTCCTTAATACACCGCTTCAAGTCTAACTTCCTTGAATTTCTTTCTCCTTGTTTGGCTCTTACTATCTGTGTGCTCCTGATCTAGGTACTCTTAATAACATTAAAGGAGGAGAACTGTATAAGTCCCATTACTATTCTCATTTTACAGATGTGAAAATGGGGCACAAAGAAGTTACACCATTTGCCTGCAGTTACATGGTCACAAATTAATCAGAATTAACCTAGCAGCTAAGCCGCTGTTGTCTATCTGTGTCGGCCTTCTTTTCCACGCGCTGTCCACCTGCCTGGAACTCTCTCGTACAACATACACATGTGTGGGACAGGAAGAGCTAACGGGGTGGAGACAGTAAAGCAAAGCTAGTGTCCTTTAGGGGTTATTGAGCATCCTCGTCTCCAGAGCCAGCGCTCCCTCAGTTCTAGGAAGCCTATTGACCAGAACTTGCCTATGGAACTCCTATCTACTGGGGCAGTCTTGAGGATGGATGACAGACAAATCACTGGAAAACAAGATGAAAGTGGGTTAGCCACAAATCAATGGGTAGAAAAGATGCTTACAAGGATACCCAAATCCCAGCTTAAGCAATGGGTTTGTGGATATTAGAAAGAGAATATTCATTATAGAATCAACTTTGGAGTTGTCAGCAAACTCCTGGATAAAAATAGCATCCACAAGTAGCCGGAAACACAAACCAAGAGTTTTCCTAGCATGACCTAGAAACAAACAGGAAAATCTCATTGGCTGCAGTGATGAGGAAAAGCTGTCCTTTCTTTGGCCTTGAACTTGAATGAAAATTATGAATTTGATGCAAACTGTATGCTTCTGACAGAGAATAGACAAGTACACAGTTCTCCAGTTCGAAGTGAAATTCCATCAGTGTCCTCTTTCCTAGACCATGTGCCATATGCCATCCATGTCTCACATTTACCACAAATCAAAAATATTTTGAGGTAGGGGAGGGAGAAGGCTTGAGACAGGGCCCAGCTTTGAACTTGTGACTTGAACAACTGATCCTCCTACTTCCACCTCTGAGTGCTGGGTTTGCAGTTGTGGGCCAGTTTCACACCCCAATAGGTGTTGTATCAACTCTCTGCTCTTGGGACCCCTGCTCCTCCTCAACCCAATCTCACTATGAAGAGGAAACTGAGAAATCTCCCCCACATCATTTTTCCCATTTAGCAGGCTTTTGCTTGCCAGCAGCCTCAGAACTAATTTGAAGACTTGTTAGTAGTTAGAGAGATGTACACGAGCCTGTTTACTAGAAATTAAAATTTCTGGTAGCCGGGCGGTGGTGGCGCACGCCTTTAATCCCAGCACTTGGGAGGCAGAGGCAGGCGGATCTTTGTGAGTTCGAGGCCAGCCTGGTCTACAAAGCGAGTCCAGGACAGCCAGAGATATTCAGAGAAACCCTGTCTCGAAAAACCAAAAAAAAAAAAAAAGAAATTAAAATTTCTGAATTATTATTGAAATCAGGGGCAATATTATGGCCCTAACTTCAGAAGCAGCTGGAGCCAATTCACCTATATAATTTTTCCCAGTCTTCAAAGTAAAATTGGTAAATATTCTGGTAAATGAGAAGCTAAAAGTAGTTTTAGAACTCCTACTTTCATGTGTTCTTGGCAAATTCAGTCACCTCAATATGGCATAAATGTGCCTTTCAACTAATCCCACACTTATTCCCTTTGAAAGACTGAGTTTTGTTGGCAAAGTGCCTGTAGCTCCATGAATAAAGCTATTATTTTTTTCTTGCTGTCAGATATTTAAGGCAAAAATAGTGATCCTTGAGGTTTATGTGGTTGAATTGGCACAAGTTAGTCCCCTGCAGACAACATCTGAGTCACTGCTGGTCTGGTGGGAAAGGCTGAATCCCTTCATTGGAAGGATCCATACTGCAGGTTCCCTGCTTGCGCTCACTCTGTGGTATTCTTGTACAGAGCTCACGAGGAGGGTTCAATACTGGGAGGAAGCACAAGAAGGCAGGGTAAATTCTTGGTAGAGTGGATACACCAGGCCGTGAAGGAAGAGATAGCATTGCTCGGTGGCCTGTGGCTTGAACGATGGGTGAATTACCATGGCCCATGTCACCTCCTAAGGACAGCTACTCTACAACCAGCTTTGTCATTTATGACGTGGCATTTGTCATGATGATTATGGCAGCACTATTTTAGGGCTGTGAGGAGTAAGTGACCATGTATTTAACCATAGGCCGTTAGACAGTGGCTCCTGATCACCAATGTCACTGCTAGCTCCTCCGCTGATGTCATGCTTGAGATTCTATATTTTGTGTACAGCATAGTCACCAAAAGTGTTGATACATCCCAGCGGGGGCCGAGAGATAAACATTACTGAGTGTTTGTTATTTTAGTATTTGAAATTTGTTATCCATTTATAAAACAAACTAAAGAAACTGGAATAGATTAAGGTTGTCATATTTGAATTCAAGCCATGATTTTCAACTGCCATATATTTCTGTTGTTGAAGTTGCTCCAGTTACTGCTTTGAAGGAGCAAAGAAAGTCAGCTCAAGTATTATTACCCAGTGCCTGATGCTGGACACTAAAAAAGGAGTTTAATACATAAGGGCTTTTCATTATAGGAATGTGACTTAAAATAGGAATTTATAATAAAATAAAAGTGAAAACTAAATAATGTATAGAATTGATAGGTTTATAGAAACCATAGTAAAAGGCATTTATACTTAATTATAAAAAGATTTAATTAGCCTTTATTTTATAGTCTAGAATTAGATGCTGTCCCTGGGTTTGGGGATGGAGAGAGGGTAGTCAACAGATACAGGGATGAAGATGGGTAGGAGGAATTTCTTCAATGTGCTAGATGTTAGTAGCACAGGTATGGTTGACAACAATTATACATCTCAAGTAACAAAAAGAGAGAATAGTGAATGTTTCCAACACAGAGGTTCATGTCTCGGTGATTGACAGGTCAGTTACTCTGATCTGATCAGTAAACATCATATTCATGAATTAAAAATCACATTGTATCTCATAAATAGATATTACTATAGTAATTACATAGAACTACTACTGTGTATCAATTAAACATTTAAAAAATGCAATTAGAGGGACTCCAAGTTGTCATATAATGTTTGACTCTGTGTTGTATAGGCTAAATTTATGTATCATGAAATTTTATTCATATTGGTTCCCTGCAGTTTTGCAGCAGAAAGGGTTAAATTGTGGGGTATTTTTAGAAGATTATATTTAGGCAACGAAAAGTTGCAGAGGGAAAGCAGTAAAATGTGTTTTATAACTAATGCTTGCCAAAAGAGAAAAGAGACATGTTTTATGGGAAAAAAGACAAAATAAGAACTGTGTTCTTTGTTTGGGGTGGTAGAGGTGGTAGCCCAAGAGTAAGAAGCAAGTGAAAAAGGGAACATAGTGTCTTTTTTTTTTTTTTTTTTTTTTTGGTTTTTTCGAGACGGGGTTTCTTTGTGTTTCTTTGGCTGTCCTGGACTCACTTTGTAGACCAGGCTGGCCTCGAACTCACAAAGATCCGCCTGCCTCTGCCTCCCAAGTGCTGGGATTAAAGGCGTGCGCCACCACCGCCCGGCCAGAACATAGTGTCTTTATCTCTGACTTTTTTTTGAGACAGAGTGTGTCTACATAGTCCTGGCTGTCCTGGAACTCATATTCACAGATACCCACCTTCCTCTGCCTACAGAATGCTGGGATCAAAGGTGTCCGCCACCACACCCAGCCTAACTCTCACTTCTTAGAACCGTGTAGTCTTGCTGTAAAACTCTTACGTGTCTTTTATGTGGATGGTATATTTTCCCCATAGCTGGTGAGCTCAGTCCCAGTTATTGTCACTGCTCCACCATGATGCCGGTGACATCACGTGCTAGTAGCCCAGACTGATCTGACCACATGCCACTTCAGAGTTAAGGAGAAAATGGCAAGCTGTGACCAAAAGTGAGCAAATTTACTCTTGGATCCAGCTGTCTAGTACACATTCCTGCATTTAACTCTCTTCAGAGGATCTGCTAGGATCCCTCCAGCCATCCTGATCTTTTGCCCTCAAATGAATAAACACAAACAAAAGAAAAAAAAACCAACAACAACAAGACCTCCTGAGATGGATGGAAAAGCGTTTTAGCATGCTCGAACTGACTGCTCCGATGACATCTGGCTGTAAGTTAATGTCACAAGTAAATTATTAGAGCAGGCCAAGCATGAACCACATCGCCATCGTCATATGGCTTGCTATTATAAAGACACCAGCAGTTCTTGGATGAGTCCGGCAGTGTCAGACTTTGCTAACTCATCCGAGCATTTAAGAAATCTTCCATATGTCTTCTTAGCTCACGACTTTACCTAATGTGCAGATCTTACACAAGACTGGTGGGTTGTTAAGCCTACTGTTGATTTACACACAGTAGATGATAGTCTAGAAAGAGATCCCTAGTCTCAGAAATCTTAGATTAAATGTCTTAGCTTTTGTTCACTCTGGATAACTTGGGAAGAACTAAGATGTCTGGTCCTATCGGTGTTCATGAAAACCACGGCTAAGTGACTGGAATATGTAGGCATCATCAGCACACGGCTGGACCTCCATCTCCATGTTAACTGAGGGCCTGGGCCGGACCTATTTGCCCTGGAGGCTATCTCCCCACGGGTGTATGTATTTTACTGAATTGGTGTAAGTCAGATCGTATAGGGGGCATCTGTACTTGCGTCTAAGATAAATTAGATTTAAGATTAAAGGAATTCCTCACTGCCGTAGCTTTCCCTGAACAAGTGAATCAGCTCCTATGGGTATCCCGGCTGTTTTCTTTTCATGTAAACATTCATTCAGTTCTTACTCCTGTGTGTGTATGACATACATGTGGGTGGGTAGCTGTAGAAGTCAGACGCATTGGATTCCCCTGGAGGCAGGGCTATGGGTGGTTGTGAGCCACCTGATATGGGTGCTAGGAACTGAATCCTGCCCTTCTGAAAAGCAATGCATACTCTCCAGCATGGACCCCTGATCTTGAAACAGGGTGTCATGAAGTCCAAGCTGGCCTACAGCCTCCCAGAAAACTGAGGATGGCTTTGAACTTGTTTTCATTTGTTTATGCTCTGTTTTGTTTCAGGGTGTGTGATTTTTAAATTTTTTTTTTTTTTTTTTTTTTAGGAATGTGTGTTTTGAAGCAGTGTACATGTAGCCCAGGCTATCCTTCAACTCATTGTGTAGTCAAGGATGACCTTGAACTGTGGACCCTCTTGTGTCTACTTCTTCAGTCCTGGGGTTACAGGTGTGTGCCACCTGCCAAGTTTATGTGGGTCTGGGGAATGAAGCCAGGATTTGGTACATACTGGCCAGGAACTTTACCAACTTAGCTACATGTGTCCCTGCTCGCTAGTTACCAAGTGCCTTGAATTGGACTCCATGGATCCCATTGCTGCTGGAGAATGCTTCCTGGAGGGTTATAAAACCAGAGACCTTTCCTAACAGGCCACAGAAACAAAGGGAGGAACTCACACACCTTTCCTCTTGCAGTCCAACGTTTGTATGGGAAACACATAGTTGTGGCACAGAGTGGAGTCTTCCTCGGGCCTGATGACTGGGGGTCTCCCTGATACTTGGGACTTGGGCTCCAATTGCCCCTTTTCGTCTCCATCACATAACTCTTCAGGCTTTAGCTGCAGCAGTTTTTTATTTTTCAGTGCTGGTGGGCTTCCACACTTGGCGTAGTTCCCCAAATTCCGGTTCCGTGGGATCTGCAGCATCGAAACGAGTGTTTCTAACTCACACGTGCAGCGCCAGGGGTTGTCGTAAAGACGCAGGTAGCTCAGGAGAGGTGTGTAGATGAAAGCCTCCTCAGTCAGCACCTTGATCTGGTTGTGTTGCAGCAAGAGAGTGGTAAGTTTATTTAAACCAAAGAATGCCTCGTTCTCAATTTTGGAGATCTCATTCTGTTGCAGGTCCAGGCTCTTCAGCCTTTTAAACTTAGAAAACATGTTGTTCTTCAACACGCGGATTTTGTTTCTCGCTAGCAGCATGTGCAGCAAATCTTGAGGCCAGTCCGGTAACACATACACGAGTTTTCTTTCTTGGCAGTCTAGGTATTTCTCGTGGAGATACGTGTACACATCGCAGGGGAGGCCTGGGGCGTAGCGTTTGACTGGATTGGAGCCTCTCTTGGTGCCACCTGCTCTGCTGCGGCCAAGTCTGGGATTGGCTTCGCTTCTCAAAGCACCGGGGCTGGCCTTGCGAGGCGCAACAGCTCTGCAAAGGCAGAAAAGAAGCGCGAAGGCCACTATGCGCATTCTGACGTTCAGCTGGCTCAAGGCAAACAGAACAAGATTCCTTTAAACCCAAGTGTTGGTGGCCTTAGCAAACACAGGTCAAGGAGTCAGACCCAGCTGGGACATTTGGAGTCCTAGGTAGGACAGAAGAAAGAAAGACAAAGCAAACAGTTAAGGGCCATCTTAACGTATGTATGACAGAAACATCACATTTATTTTATCTGAGCCTTCTAGGTTAAGTGGACAAAACATTGCTGTAGACGGTTCTTTACCTTTTACTCTCCTGGTTTAGTTAATATTCATATGTATGGGTCTTACGTTTGAATCAAGAAATGTCTGGCTAGACTGTACCCAACCTCATCTCCAGTATCTGGGAAATGGGGCTTATAATGTGTTCTGGGCAGATGAAAGGGGCTCAGTGCCTGGCCCATGGGAAGTTATCAACTGTTAGGACTCAGCCTGGTGAGCACCCAAACCTATGTTCCTCATCCTGTGGATTTCAGAATTCAAAGGAATTCTCCAGCTATCCCTGAGATGCGCAACCATGTAGACCAGACCTTCCTGGGCTTATGTTTTATGATTTTCTTGCTTTCACTCTCTCCTAGTCATCAGTGTCTGGTCCCAAAAAAAACCCTGGGCAAATGGCTGACTGAGATGGTTATGAACATATCAAAGCAGATGCTCTCAGCTCTGCAAGTACGTGAGAGTCCTGCCTCCTCTCAGCACTTTGCATCCCAGGCTTTGAGCCTGAATCTCTCTAATCCCTGATCATTCACTTCCCCTTCTCCAGCTTCTCTTTGCCCACCGCCTGTCTTGGTTCTCTTTGTCCTCTGAACTTCTCCCTTGGTCCTCAGCTCTTGGCTCTCTCTTCTCCCATCTCTCCTCTACCCCCCAGCCCCCATCCTCTCATGGCCAGGTCTAGTCTACTGGCCACATTCAGTCTGGACTCCAGGTGCTTCTGGCTGTTCTCTCTCTCATATCTATAATGAAACCCTTCTCCTCAACCATATCTAGGAGCAGTCATGTCCTTTTTTTCATTCAACAACTCATGTTGAATTTGGACCCAGAAATGCTCAGAATAAATGGCACTGTCCTAACCACCCTGTTATGGGTCTGGCCTCAACTGTCACCATGACAGCTAGGGTTTCTCTGTGACCCCAATCCCAAGTACTCCAATCTACCTTTCTTGTTTCATTTTTCTCGACCGTGTTCATCAGCCTCTGTCTAAGCAAACATTTTCCTTCTTTGTGTATTGTTCTGTCCGGTTTCCTTAATTAGAAATAAAATTTCCCAAGGGCAAGGATTTTTGTCCATTTTATTGCTACTGTGTTTCCATGATAAATATTTTAAATATATATATCACTTACTCTCATGTAGCTATTCTATCCTAAAGATTTACCACACACAAACTAATATTACTTTTCAGTTCTACTGGTGATTTCCAAGATCTGCATTTTTTTTTTCTTTTGAAGCAGGGTCACTATGTAGCCAAGGGATGATACCCCCACCCCATGGTGGCATGTGCCACCCTGCATTTTTTTTTTTTAAGTTTTTTGAGACAGGGTTTCTCTGTGTAATAGCCCTGGCTGTCCTGGACTTGCTTTGTAGACCAGGCTGGCCTCGAACTCAAACACACAGAATTCTGCCTGACTCTGCCTCTGCCTCTCAAGTGTGAGTGCCACCACTCCCAGCCCCACCCTGCATTCTTGCATTCTTAATGTGACCCTGGGAATCAAATGCCCTGGATGTGCTAGGCAAGCACTTTCCCAACCTAGCTACATCCCAGCCCAGATCTGCATATTTCCAGAACTGTTTTTCCTTTTACAAAAATATTCTGGAAATATTTATTTGTATACATCACTTAGGACAGAGGCCACTCTTCACAAAGGAAGAAATATCCAAAGTAGATTCATAAGGAATGGTGTGTCTAGTATCCGTGTTGGGCTGTATGGGTAATAGTGGCAGACGTGCCTCATCTAGGTGTGATTTATTCTAGTTTGCGTGCCAGACCCACCTTACTGCAGCCTCCCCACCCTCCTAGAAAGTCTTCCCACTGCTTCACCTCAAGCAGTCCTCACAGCTACTATTTGTGTTTCCCCCTAAGCCTAAGCATCTTTCAAGGTGCGGACTGGGTTCTCTAGCTGCCTGTCTGCCTGTCTTTATCTTCTCTGAGCCATGCAATGGTCTGTATTCCAAGAGCGATTAGGGCATGTGGCCTTTCTCAGCCTCCACTGTCTGTAATTTATTGTAATTTGTATGTAACTCTAACTTAAAAACTCATAACAGGAGGCAGAGGCGTCTCTGAATTCAAGAATCTCTGAGTTCAAGGCCAGCCTGGTCTACAGAATGACTTCCAGAACAGCCAGGGCTACCCAGAGAAGCCCTGTCACAAAACAAAACAAAACGTCATAACAAATAGTTATTTCACTTACTAAGTGTATTAACTATTAGAGGGAAGCATACTGGTATCTGCAACATGCTTTGAAATGCATCAAAAATATTGCAGAATGCAGGACCAATTGAGAGATGAGTGAGTGGGCATGTAATGAAATACAGATTATAATCTAGGTGGCAGAAATGTAGGTACTCTTAATTCTTGTCTATGTATGAAAATAGATGAAATAAAATATTTTAAAACTAAAACTAAAAACTGGGTCTGGGGAGATGGTTTGGTAGGCAGACTGCCTACCGCATACACATAAGGGCCTGAGTTCGGTTCCCAACACCTCATAAAAAATGAATATGCTGATATTATTCCAGCCCTAGAGAGACTGAGGCAGGAGGATACTGGGGGCTCCCTCAATACCTGCTCTTGCTGAATCAGTGATCTCCAAGTTCAGTGAGAGACCCACACAATAATATGAGGAAACATTGGCCGTCAACCTTTGTTATTCACACATATGTATATGTACATCCATATACACATACATAAGCACACATGCATCAGAATTAAAGAGCTATGGACCCCAAAAGGCCCCCCAAAAATAAAAAACAAAAACAAACAAACTTTTTTTTCTTCTAGTAATTTCAAGCTAAAACCCCCAAAGATATAGTATTTTTTATAATCAAAATAGTTTTCTCTTTCCATTGTCTTCCGATAGTCTGCAAACAATAATAAACATGTGTGTATATGGGGTTTTAAGCCAAAGAAATCATTTGCCTGAGCAGAGAAACACACATAACTTAGAACACATTTCTTGCCAAAGTTTCTATTTACTTTTTAATGAAAATGTCGCATTGAATGTAGGATGGAAAAAACTAAATGTTTGCAGTGTGTTGTTTAGTAATATCTGCCTTGTTTGATTCAGGCCACTGTAAAAACTTGCAAGAGTTGAACGTCTCTGACTGCCCGTCTCTTACAGTGAGTATGAGAATTTATTATACTGCTGTTTCCATAGGCTCAGACTCCTCACACTGCACAGCCAGTGGGGAGAGTACACACTTTGTGTGCATTTGGGGTTGAATATGGAAAAAGCCAACTATATTAAACATTGGCAAGAACATCGACTCCCTCTACACAATGTTATCTTTAATCTTGTGGATATGGTCGGTGTTGGAGCCTCTGGCAAATGGAAACTTTTTAATGATTACATAAAAATGAATCGTGTTTATGTTTCATGCCTATGTATATAAGACAGAAAATACTGGGTCCCAGCAAGGATGACAGGCATATTTAGGTGGGTTTCATGGCTATTAGTAACCATGCCAAAGAAGATAGAAAGGAACACATATCCCCAGATTCCTCCTTCCTGATCCTGGCCCCTTGTCTTTCTCTCCTCCCCAAATCTGCCTTTCATACTGTGAGCACACAATATGCTTTCTACAGACAGGTCTGACCAACTCACCCCCAAATTCCATCATCCATATACTACTGTTAAAAAAAAAAAACCAAACTACCTTAACATTGGTGCGCCCTGGAGACTCTGTGTAGTCTTCTGCCTTTCTTTGTAGCCTCATCTTGTTCCACTCTTGTGTGCACAGTAAGTACCAGTGGCCATGGACCAGGCTGCCCATAGCAGTCTCTTGTTTTCACTCATGTAATACTGTCTCTTTTTTTTTTTTTTTTTTTGAGACAGGGTCTCACTATGTAGACCAGGCTGGCCTCAGAGAGATCCACCTGCCTTTGCCTCCCAAGCTCTGGGACTAAAGGCGTGCACCACCATCCCTGGCTTTGTTTCTTGTCTTTCCCTCATCCTTTCCCTCAAGTAGGGCATGGCTGTCTGGTAAAGCTTAGCACCCTGTAAGCCATCACTGTCTCTCAGGTCTGCCTTCAAAGCTGCTCCTCTGCATTCCTATCAGAAGTGCTACTAACTATAGTGTCTCTGCCTCCTCCACAAACTTAAGTGGCAACAAAGGCAAGGATGTGTCTTATTTTGTGACAGACTTTGATACACAGTAAGCCTTCGAAGTGCCTAGTGGCCTAGTGGTACAAGTCTGTGATCCCAACTACTCAGGAGGTTGAGGCGGGAAGTTTGCAGATTCAAAGCCTGCCAGAGCTATGAGTTCTTTAAGGTAAGTCTGAGTAACTTGTTGAGAGCCCATTTCAAAATCAAAAGCAGGGTGAGGGTAAAGGTTGGTGATGTCTGCCAGTAGCAGAGGCAAACCTTAGCTTTGAAAAAAAAAAGGTTTTGTCAATATTTAATACTTAATGCCACTATATGATAATTTGTAGTGGGCAATGAACAACATAGAAGTTGAGACTCAGTCTTGTGTTGCTATGAAATGTGTTGTAATTAAGATTATAAGAATGAGTGAGGTTGGTCTAGTGAAGAGGGCGAGCAGAGAAGAGTACTCAGAGATGTGCCTCACCGACCCTAAGGAGCGCGTTGAAGATTCGAAGAAGGAAGAAAGGAAGGGAATAGGTTCAAAGAGTGAATGTAAGTACCCAGGATGGGAAGACATCCGGAAAGAAGTGTCCAAATGGGCAGGTAAGGAAAGCACTGAGCATGGCAGCCCAGACTTGACAAGTAGGCTCTAATTTCTGCAGAAGCCATTCCAGTGGGATGTTGGGGCAGAGACAGGGTTGTAGCGAGCGGTGAACAGGACACAATGCAAGAAAGCCAGCAAGAGCTATAAGGGAATGTCTCCAGAAAAATGGAGGAGGGGGTAGGAGGAACAACGGAGGCAGGAAGGTGCAAACGGGGTCACAGAAGCCGGCAGGGATTTCGTCTTCCAGCCAGTGAACAAGTCTCTGAGGAGACAGAGAGGGCAGAAGGAAAGCCTGATGTGCAATGACGCTGGGCCCACAGACACCAAGGCCCTGGGCACAGGTGACAAGGCAATTTAGCTGGTCCCTCCGTGTCCCCACCCAGCATTTTCCATAGCAGCATGCCTCGGATTCACAGCTACTCCTTGACAAACGCATGCCCCGTATTAGCATGAAATGACGTCCCCACAATGCCCTTTCCTTGTGACCTTGAACCCGTGTTTCTGTCCGCCTGAATGGCGTTCTGCTCTCCCACCCCCAACTCCAGCCTGGCAATGTTTGTTTCCCTTAAGACACTCTTCATCTCCACTGGGTTTCCCCATACATTTGAAGAAGTGACTTTTAAAAATAGCATTGTAGAAATAAAAGCAAGTTGATGTTACCTTTTTCTCATGGTCAACATTTTAATAATTTGTGGGTCTATACACAGAATTATGCCACCATAGCCACAAATAATTTTAGAACATCTTCTTCATCCTTAAGAGAAATCATTTTCTCCCAACTTCTCAGCACCTTGCAATTCCATTTTTTTTTTCCTGACAGGATTAATTTACTTCTCTTCCGAGTTGGCACTGTGATCACAGTCCCTCAGCACTTACACTTTCTACTCTTATATTCATGTTTACATGAGTATAAGTTCGGCTGCTCCTTTTTTAGAACAAGGAACACTTTGAAAAATCTGTTTTCATATTTTTCCATGAAACTTATCCTCCCATTTTTGGAGCAGAGCATTTATTTTCCCCAAAGATGAAGATGTTTTATGAGTAAATAAAATACAAACATAAAAGCACAAAGACCCTTAGGACACTTCAACTCTTTTTCTCCTAATACAAAAATGAAGCCTTTAAATTAGTTGTCTGGTTCCTACCCAACCAGCCACTGCTTTCAGCTCCATCACTCAACTCTCCTCTCAGTGGCTCGTGACTCAACATAAACTGCTCCTTTATGTTTAGGAGTGTCCACAGGAAATCGAGGGACAGACAGATAGGACAAAGAGCACATAAGAGAAAAAAATTCTTTCACTCTGGTCAGGCTCTTTCTCCACCAGCAAAGTGCATAAGGGGATCTTCATCAAGAGAGATGGCAATCCTTGCTAGTATATTCGTCAGATATCTGATGAGGATTAAAATGGGGTTGTTGTGAAATGGAGTCATCTTTCTATGGATTTTTTTTAAGTACCTGCTATGTTAAAGTTATCCCATTAGGTGTTAGAAGGAATTTTAATGGGAGTTAATTTTCAGCTCTTGCCTCAGGGAGCATTCGCTCTGCACATGAATACAAAGTTGCATTCTCTGAATGTGGTCTTCTAATAGGAGAGTCAACTTGAACCCATCTGCATCAAGTTTGTGACAACAAAGTCCTGTCCAAGTTTGGGATCTATAAAGGGCTAGTAATTTCATCCAGTTCCATTTTATTGTTGTTTTCCCCTCTGAGACACAGGCTGGGAGGCAGGCATGCATTTAAAGATGAACATCCATCCAAGGAGCTTGGATATATCTTATGAACTAAAACACTCTGAAGAGTTTGAGTCCCGTGGACAAATTCACAAGCCTTTCAGCAACGTGCATGTTCGAACAGTTTTGCATTGTATACTAAAACACTGCAAGACGGAGCCTTGCATCCTCTTAAGTACTGAGAATGGGAGAGGTCTGAACTTGTTAGGGTGACCAAGCACCTCCAGAAAGACAAAGGCAGAGAAGGGTTGCTGACTCCCCTCAAGGGAGTCACACTCCCCAACTGCATAGGAAACACAACTATCCTCTTCTTGGCCCCATCCCTTCTGAGGCTGCCCTATAGGTGGCTGAGCCAGTGCTCTCACAACGGTATCTCAGCTGTTTTGTCCATCTGAATTCTCCAAGCCACATTTCCAAGCTAGTGATATTGACCTCCTCCTGTTAGAGTGTCCTGAAATGGGCTTGAAGCTCAATTATTTAAAACTCACTGATACCTGGTGGTTATTCCAACTCACTGATACCTGGTGGTTATTCCAGGGAGACTCATCAACCATCACTGGATAAATGAAAACCTATTGTTAACTCTATTTCTCCTCCCCACTTTTCTTCTCTTTTCTTTTGTTTTGACAGGGTCTCACTTTGTAGCCCAAGCTGGACCGAAACTCATTATGTAGCCCAGGTTGGCATTTAACTCAAGGCCATCCTCCTGCCTCAGCCTTTCCACTGCTGGGATTATAGACATGCACCATTACTCCTGACAGCTATTATATTTTCTGTGCTTTTTGTATGCAAAGTAGCTCATTGCAGTCAAAGCTTGACATTCATTTGGTCTTTTTTAAGTTATTTAGTTAAAAATGACACCATTGCCTCTCAGTCTCATGACAACCATAGCCTTCACTCACTTCAGCTTCAGCCTCCTCCCTCCCCAATCCCAGTCCCAACACTGGATCTTGTGCCATTTATACACCTTGTATATTGTCTATATTTTATTTTTCAAATATAGCTATTGAGTCCATCTCAGAGTTATCATAAATTTGGCAAAAATTTGTTCAGCTTTTTAAATGTACCATTATCAGAACATAAATGTATGTATCACAGAAATGTAGTCACATGTACAGATGACATGCCTGAGATAAACATGGCCTTGCTTTTAATGAAGTCCAGTGACCACATTTCTATATCTGGACAGTCAAGTCACACTGTGATATTTGTGTCATATACTAGAACTTGCAAGGCTTTACCTTTTAATGAAATGTCATTGTGATGTAATGATATGTTATTTCTAAAGAAAGAGGAAATGAAAAAAAGAGCAATGAAGCTTCAAACAAAATGACTAGTTTCTACTTTTTATTTGAGGTAGTATCAGCGTATATGAAGGGCCAAGTTGTGTCTGAATGTTTTTCTGGGACAGGAAGGGAGAGGAGAGATAATGGAGCAATTGAGAGGCCTGTGGGTTCTTGATATAAATTTCTTTCTTCTTTTGTTATGCAGGATGAATCGATGAGACACATTTCTGAGGGCTGCCCTGGGGTCCTGTATCTCAATCTATCCAACACAACCATCACCAACAGGACCATGCTGCTCCTGCCCAGGTAATGCTTGTGGCTGTTTGTTGGATTGAAATAGGGTCTAATCTGTACTCCAGGCTGGCCTTGAACTCACGTTCCTCTGCCCTCTTGTGCTCTTTGTATTATTTGTATCACATTGGAAATACTGTGTTCCTCTAGGCTCTAGCTTGTTCTACTTGACCTCAAAGATAATTCCCCCATCATTAGCATTCCCCCAACCATGGCAGCATGATAAGGGGACAGTTGCTTTCTGGTCCCCAAGATGATGTCCTCACTCTTTCTCCATGACAGGTACAGCTGGTCACTGGTCTTCTCTGTCTTGGCCAGTGTTTTTGTCACTCTTGTAGCAGAGTACCCAGTACCTTGAGATTGACCTTCCTGTCTCTTTCTGTTCCCCTTGGTGGGCACTTGAGCCTGGCCCTGACTTCCTTTCTGGTGTCTGGGACCTTTGTTTGACAGAAGAACTCCACCATGCCCCCTCCCTGGCCTATGCAAACTGTTGTCCAGGTTCCAGGTGTCGCTGTGTCCCACTGAGATGATGCAACCTCCAGGGAGCTAACTCTGCTGAGCTCTGACTGTCTGTCCTCTTTGATGTCCCCACAGTGTAAAGAACAAAATCTGGCAGAATCTTTATCTTTTCACAAACTTATCTGAGTCAGTTCTCTGTTTTCACAGAGGCACTGAATCGGATCCCAGGGAGATGTTCAAATTTGACTTTTGGAAAATATTTCTCAACCTATTGTGAAAGACTGATCTTTTTTGAAACTATAACTTTTTGAGATCCTTTGAAAACTAACAATAAGACATTTGGAAAAGCTTAAACAGAAAAAATTCTGGGTGGCAATTTCTTTATGTCTGACTCAAATAATCTTCCACAAATGGGCAAACCCTCAGAAAAGTGGAATGGTACTTCCTGTTTTAGTCAATTCTGCAAAACCTTCCTTTAAAATTTCTCCAGATACTTTAAAACATGGAAAATCTTCACCCAGCCAGGCACTTAATAATCCTTGTTTTTTTATTACTGTATTTTTTAAAACTCAAGCATATAATCCATTTAGAATTTATTTTAGTGATAAAAGAAGCAATGGTCCAAGGTAGAAGTCACAAACTATGAACCATGTAGTCCAAAGCTTGTTTTTGTGTGGTCTGCCAGCTAAGGTTTTACGTTCTCCTTCTGTAATAGCTGGTCATCCAGCATTGTCTATTGACTGTGGTTCTGTGTGGTTAAAAATTTTAGACAGGCAAATTTTACTTAAAATACATTCATTCCTAGTATCTCTTTATATATAATTTTGTCTACATCCCTAGGGTTTTCATGGCCATTGTACCCTACCCAGCTCCTCCTGCAGCAACCTGTCCCCGGTAGCTTAGAAGGGGCTGGTAAGGAGTGTTCCACACCATGAAAATTGGCTAATGTGTCAAAACGGACTTGAATTATTGTTCTGACAGTTGTTTGGACTTTAACTGTTGAAAAAAGGCAATTTATAGAGCAGATTAAATTGGAAAGTGTGCCATGCCTGTAGCCAGTATGTTGTAAATAGCACAAAAATTGAGGCAATATTTTTTTCTTTCAATCCCTTAAAATGATCTGATTCAGAATGAAAGCACTTGTGTTACTGACAGGTGATTGCAGTCTGGCTATGTGTCTGTTTGCCTGACTCTCTCTATAGTGTAAATGGATGTAAGGTTCGAAAACAATGAGTATGATGTTACCCATGATGCTTCACTCATGCCTCAGCTGCAGTGATCAGTTGGTGGGCTACCTCTGTAAGAATTTGGCAAAAGTCAATGAAAGTATTGTATGAGAACCAATTGGCTACATGGAATTGCCTATAACTAATATTGTATAGTTTAGTAGTATTTGTAGATCATATGTTACTTAACCTTTGTATCTATAAGATACTAAGATATAAAAGTTTACAGTAAACATATTTTCACACTGTTTAGGAGAACTAGTTACATACTTATCAATATGTTAATAATTAAAGATAAATAATGATTTATATGTAGTCATCCTCTTAGGAGCAGAGTATTTTTGTATTTTTCAAACTTCATAAATCTCTTAATAAATTTTTATTTTGGTCAGAAAAAAGTTTTAAGATATTTATAGATTTTTTTTTTAGTTTTCATCATTAATAGCAATATGTCTGACTGTATTTTCTAACTTTATTTGCTAAATGGTTCTTTTTGGTTTGGAATATGACATGCAAGTATCTTTTTAAACTTTTGTCTTAAAAATGACACAAATAAACCTAAAAAATGACACAAACAGAGCTAAGTAATTATTTCTAATTAAGAATTTGGAAAACACTTATCAGACTTGTTAAATACTATTTCTACTTTCCAAACAAGTAGTCTATATTGTATTTCCTTTTTGACCCAATACTTAGAGAAGAATTCTTTGTTTAAAGTGGTTGGTGCTTCAGTAATTAAACTTCTGTCTTTAATTGTTGAAGAAATATGGACTGAATTATTTCTACTTTTCGGAATTCAGATTTCTTCAAGGACTAGTTTGTAGTTAGTTTCAGCATACTCATGAATTTTTAAAGTCAAGCGAATTGTTTAAGAAAACAAACTTCTGTGTGTAAATGTAAGTTTATACACAGATCTTCTTGATGTGCCATAATATAATAGTGATGTGTTAAGTCACTGACTGTAATCAAGCTTATAGTTTAATTTTATTTCACACATAAAGTATCATGCTTTACCATAGACTACAGCATTTCCCCCAAATCCAAAGAAATTCTTTTTCCTGTTTAGTGAACCTTTGTGATTTGTGTTGTTTTTTTGAGACAGGCTCTCACTGGCTGGCCTAAGCTGCCCTCAAACTTGCAAACCTTCTGCCTTAGCCTTCTGAGTGCTGTGATTATAGGCACACACTACCATACTGACCTTTAAAAAGATGCTGCTAATATCCTCACTTCTGTTTCCCTTTGTTTATGTTTTTTGTGGAATAATTTTTGTTTTTTCAAGACAGGGTTTCTCTATGTAGCTCTGTGTGGTAGTTTGAATAAAAATGGCCTTCATGGGCCCATAGGGAATGGCACTATTAGGAGGGGTGGCCAGCCCCTCTTAAATGTTTTCTTTTATAAATGTTGCCATGGTCATCGTGTCTCTTAACAGCAATAAAACCTTAACTAAGACAGAAGTTGGCACCAGGGACAGGAGTAATTGCTTTGATAGGCCTGACCATGCTTTTGTTTGGAGGAATATGGACTTTGAGACTTTGGATTAGAAAAATGGTTAAATGCTTTAAATGGGGCTTAATGGGACATGCTAGTAGGAACATGGAAGACAGTGGTACAGGGTGATTTGAACTGTGCAGGCCTGGCTCAAGAGGTTACAGAGAAGAAGAATTTTAGTGTGTGGCCTCAAGACTGTTCTTGTGATATTTTGGTAAAGAATGTGGCTGCCTTTTACCCTTGTCTGAAAAGTCAGCCTGAGGCTACACTGAAGGGTTTTTGGATTCATTGCGCTGGCAGAGGAAATGTCAAAACAGCCTAGTATTGACTCTGTCGTGTGGTTATTAGAGTTCACTGTTATGCAGACCTATAATGGAAAGAGCAGCTGAGCAAGGGAAATCACAAAATACACAATTTGAGGAGAAAAGGGACACCAGGAAATGGAATGGAGCTAAGTCCTGTGTTCAAAGGGATAAACAGATTAAAGAAAAGCCTGATATTAAATGGAATAAAGGGAGTGGTGACCTCAGGACCAGACCTCACCTTCTAAGCTTCCAACTTCTAAAAAGGAATTAAAGAACAGCTTAGGTACCTGCCTTTAATCCCAGCACTCACAAGACAGGTGAGTTGATGGACCTCTGAGTTCAAGGCCAGTCTGGTTGTCAGAGTTTCAGGACAGTCAAGCTTAGGCAGTGAAGGAAACCATCAAAACCAGAAAACTGATGAAGATATAATTGAACAAGGGGGTCAGGGTCCAGTACCAGCAAGCAGCAAGAACTTGTCAGCTTCAGCCATGTGGTTCTGGCTTTATTGTTAAGGATAGAAGAACGGGGTATGGAGTTGCCTTCTGTGATGAAGAAAAGCCACTGAGGCCAGGTATTTGTCAGGGGTGTCCCTGCATGGAGGCCTAGAGAGGCTATTGTGTGAAGTTGGGAAGATGAAGCTTGGATTGCCTTGGAGACCCCAAGATGTTGGAGATTCCAGAGCCATGGGATACCTGCCAAGGAGAGCTGCTAACAGGGTATAGACCCAACCCAAGAGAGAGAAGTGTGTTACAGTCAGCAAAGCTGAAAAGAGTTGGAGATCTGAAGAGTGCTTTGACATCAGCTGTGGAGATGGAGAGTTCAGTGTTTGTCCATCTGGTTTTCAGTCTTGCTTTGGCCCAATATTTTTTCACTATGCATCCTTTCCTCCCTTATTGAATGGTAATGCATATCCTGTGCCACGATATGTTGGAAGTATGTGATCTGCTTTTTGAATTTAAGAGCTATCCATGAGTCTCAGAAGACATTTTGGACTTTGCATTTTTCACAGGGTGGAGACTGTTATAGACTATGGGACTCTTGAAGTTGGACTAAATCCATTTTGCATTATGATATAACTATAAGCCCATGGGGGCCAGGAATGTGGTAGTTTGAATAAAAATGGCCCCCATAGGCCAATAGGGAGTAACACTATTGGGAGGTGTGGTCCTATTGGAGTAGGTGTGGCCTTGTTGGAGGAAGTGTGTCACTGTGGGGGCGGGCTTTGAGGTCTTATAGGCTCAAGCTACACCCAGTGCAACACACAGTCTGCTGCTATGTTGCTCTTGGATCGAGATGTAGAACTCTCAACTCCTTCTCCAGCACCATGTTTGCCTGTGCACTGACGTTCTTTCCACCATGATGACCATGGACTAAATCTCTGAAACTGTAAGCCAGCCCCAATTAAGTGTTTTTCTTTATAAGAGTTGCCTTGGTCATGGTGTCTCTTCACAGCAATAGAACCCTAACTAAGACACCCTGGCTATCCTGCAACTCCTACTGGTATTCAGGCTGGCCTCAAACTCAGATCCACCTGCCTCTGCCTCCCCAATGCTGGGATTAAAGGTGTGCATGCACTGCTGCCTGGCTACTAGCTTCTTTTTTAAAAAGTGTTTATCCTTTGTACCTATTGAAGAGGAAAGTTCAAAAGATTAATATTTATTTTTTAAAGATTATAAAATAAAAAAAAGTTACAATCTGAATTTACAAAGTAGATGATTTGAAAGTAATTTATATCACTTTACAAATTGTCTTCCTTCCTTCCTTTCTTTTTTGAAATGGGTCTCTATAGCCTAGGGTAGTTTAGAACTCACTATGTAGTTCAGGCTGGCTTGAGAACTTGTGGCGGTCTTCCTGTCTCAGCCTTCCATTTACAGGAATTACAAATGTGAGCCACCATGGTTGACTCTCTGCTCTGCTTTTTAAACTTAAAGCATTCTTGATGACATCATGTTAACGGGCTCCTTTCCCCATAGGTAACTCAACAGATTAGTATGGCTATGAATCAAATAAGGTTTTAGACAGATTTACTTTACAAATGAATATATAATTTAGTGGGACAGATAGAAAAGCTGGATTCCAAATAAGAATTTTGTTTTGGTTTTAATTTGTAGTTCTTTCCTTTCAGTGAACAGTTAGAATAAATTCTATTTGGTGCTGATGATTTTTGTCATATGAAAAAAATGCAGTAACTTATCTGTCATAAAAATGTGTTTCATAGTGACTGTCTATTTTTGTTGTATTTTCTATTGTTTCAAACATGCTTGCATATGCAAAATTCTGGCTGGCTTCTGCTGCTTGTCAGTTCATTTCCTTTACTACTTCTTTCCAAGGAAATCAGATGCCATAAAGAAAAAAATGGCCGTTGCTCTTCTTGGCAACATTGATGTGCCAGTTTTTAATTTGAGTTTTTTCTCCCCGTCACTTCTTTGGTGACTTAGTTTTCTAAAGTTAAAAATGAGAGCTGCCCACAGATTTTTTTCATTATTTGCTTTTGTTTTCTGGATTTTTTTTTTTGAGGGGGGGAAGCATGTGCCACATGTGTCTGTGGAATTAGGACAGCTTGAGGGACTTGGTTCTTTCCTTCCACCAAGTGGATAGAACTTGGCCATCAGGCTTTGCTGGTAGAAACTCCTTTACCTGCTGAGACACCTCACAGGTGGAACATCTTTGCTTCATACTGTTTTCTGGATTTAATCCTTTCCAGTTATCTGTTACATAGCCTTGACAGTACTCTTGGGTTCTTTGCACAGCATCCTGCCTGCTCTGCCTCTGGTCTCTCTTCCTCTAGTCTGCTCTGACTCAGACCACAGGAAGAGTTATCCTTGGACAGCCTTATGGTGTCCAGTCTCTTCCCTCACTGTTCCTGAGGTTATCTTTGAACAAGTCTGTGTGGTTGCCCTGACCTCTGCTCCTCTCAGTCTTCACACTTGTCTTCCTTGCAGTGGGGAAGCCCTTCTTCTCCTGCCTAATTCGCAGTCCTTTTCAGTCGTGGCATGTCAGAAGACCAGTGGTTTCTCCTTCTCCTGCATGCAGCGGAAACACTCACTTATTTATCCTTTGGTGATCAAACACAATGCACAAGACCTTCTGGGCACACAGTTGGGAGTAAACTATTATGATTTTTTTTTAAAGAAAGGGTGTGTGCCTTGTTATGATTGGTCAGGCTAACCTTGAACTGTTGGGCTCATGTGACTCTTCTGCCTCAGCCACCCAAAAAAACTGGAGTTACAGGGCCACATCCCCATACGACTTGATCCTTGTTCCTTTTGGATCCTTATATGCAGTAGTGAGTGGTGTGTAATCATTTTCATATAGATTAACTGACCCTTCATTTGGCTTTAAATTTTCTTATTTACTAAGGTTCTCTGTTATGTGGCCTCATTAGTCTCCATCAAAGAGGAACAGCCACGGTAAGCTGTCACTCTCAATGGACAACCCCAAGCTCACTCTCATTTCGAGGCCATGTCTTCTGTTTAGATTTTCTAGAGAAGTCTGCTACCTGAAACTTCATCTTGGAACCAAAGAGTCCCAAATCAAAGAATCTACTTGCAAATTTGCTTCTTCCTAGAGTAGGCCTTGTCCTGGTGGTTTTGATAGAAATTTCCATTTAGATACATGGTATTACACTCTTTCTAGTTGACTCCCTCTGGTGTTAAAGATGCAACCTAAAAATCTCTAGTTCTTCAGTGGAAAAGAAGTCAAGAGAAAGAACAAAAATTAACTTCTGTGTTTTCTTTTTCTTTTTCTTTTTCCTAAGACAGGGTTTCTCTGTGTAACCCTGGCTGTCCCAGACTCACTCTGTAGACCAGGCTGGTCTTGAACTCACAGAGATCTGCCTGCCTCTGCCTCCCGAGTGCTGATATTAAAGGCATGCACCACCACACCTGAAGGTCCTGTGTTTTCTTTAGAATTACATTAAAATCTTATTAAAGATTTTAAGGTTTGGTGATTTCTTAAAGATTAAACTAGTAGCAGAGAAATAAATTAAAAAAGAAACCCATACCCTCAATAAAAAACAGTTATCAAATAATTAGAAAAAGATAAAACACACCATAAATACTCTTTCTCAAAGTGGAAATGGAATTGTCAGGACCCCTGTGCTGGGAAGGTGGGTGAACCTGGTCTTACTTGGAAGGAGAAGTTTTTTTTTTCCCCAGGTTTGTTTTCTTTCTTTCTTTCTTTCTTTCTTTCTTTCTTTCTTTCTTTCTTTCTTTCTTTCTTCCTTTTTTCCTTCCTTCCTTCCTTCCTTCCTTCCTCCCTTCCTTCCTTCCTTCCTTCCTTCCTTTCCTTCTTCATGACATGATTTCTCTGTGTAGCCCTGGCTGTCATGGAACTCGCTCTGTAGACCAGGCTGGCCTTGAACTCATGGAGATCCGCCTGCCTCTGCCTTCCAAGTGCTGGGGTTAAAGGTGTGTGCTGCCTACCACTGCCTGGCTTTCTTTTACAGTTTTAAATTACGTGTCAGTGCTGCACTTGGTCACATGTTTCATTGTTAACGAGCCCATCTCTGAATTTGAGCAGCTTTCTGTCTGCAGCCCTGGAAATCGCTAGAAAGGCCACGAGGCTGCTAAGATCCCGGTGCTTGTGATTTTCCTTTTGTACTCAGGATGAATCGCCTGAGTTCCCACCTTGAAGGGAATCTGGCCAGAGACTTTCAGCGAGAGAGCCATGGAGCCATTTAGTCTAACACCCTCCTTATGGGCAGCTGAGGCTCTTAACATACAGCCAGTTGCCCCTGACCCCAAAGGGAAAGAATTCAGGTGTCTATGAGGTTTACTTTCTTGTTTGTTTTTTAAATGTGTGTGTGTGTGTGTGTGTGTGTGTGTGTGTGTGTGTGTGTGTGT
>CAJQZJ010033552.1:851369-892567 GCA_907164525.1 Lophiomys imhausi | reverse complement strand
TGTGTGTGTGTGTGTGTGTGTGTGTGTGTGTGTGTGTGTGTGTGTGTTTATGTATCTGTTTGTCTGTCTGTCTGCATATGGGTGTAAGCATGTGAGTTCAGGTGCCCTCAGAGGCCAGAGGCATCTGACCCTGGAGCTGAAGTTAGGGATGGTTGTTAGTGCCTGACACAGGTGCTGGGAACTGAACTTCAGTACTCTGGAAGACCAGAAAGTGTTCTTGACCTTCTACCCAACCCCTGTTTATGGGTTTTGATGGTGTGAAAATCCCTGACTGTTTCAACTAAGCTTTAACTGAAATATAGGGGAACACAAGAGATGGCTCAGGGATAAAGGCACCTGCCCTCCAAACCACCTGAGTTCAACCCCTGGGACCCACATGGTAGGGAAAAAGGTCAGTTCCTGAAAGTTTCCACTTGAGTGCTGAGGCAATTATACACACACACACACACACACACACACACACACACACACACACACACACTCACACACAGATTCACACACTCATTCATAAACTCATTCACACACACTCACATTCATTCACACACACACTCACACATTCACAACACACTCACACATACACACACCACACTCATATACTCATGCACACACACACACACAAAAGGTAAAGGTGTTTTAAAGTATTATACTAAAAGGATCTATAGTCCTTATAGAGTACTGAAAATATCTGCATTATAAAAATAGTCAAGTCACTTCCATAATTCTAATTTTTGACACTTGCTAACTGATCATATCGATGTAAAGTGGTAGAATGATAGGTTCAGGTGTGATGCATACCTCATGTGACATCCTCCAAACTCTTGTCAGATGAGTATCTACTCCATTAAATGAAAAAAAAAAAAAACAATGCAAACTCCATAAAAGCAATGAAGATGTTGGCCTGGGATAATAGTTTAGTTGATAATGTGCTTACTTTGCAAGCCTGAGACCTGAGTTTGTAATCCTAGGGAGGCAGAGAGAGGCAGATTCCCTGGGCTTGCTGCCTACTTGGCAAGCATGCTTGGCAATAGAAGACCCTGTCTCAAAAAACAAGGTGGACATCGTCTTAGGAAGAGCAGTTGAATTTGTCCTCTGGTATGTGTGGGTGCAGGGACTTGTGCAAGTGAGTACACACACACTGACATACACACACAGACATGCATGTATGTACACACACACAAACACATACTAACATGCACACACACAGACATGCATGCATGCACACACACAAGCACATGCATGAGAATCTATAAAGTAAACTAAAAGAGCAGTATATTGTTATTTTGCAGGTAGTAGTAACAGTAATAGTAACAAGGCACAAACTCTTAAAGTCTGCTCTGCCCCTGCTACTTTCAATGATCAAATTTTACACTCCTGATAATACTATTAGATGTGAATACTCATTTAATTCTTCACACTTCTCAAAGGCAAGAGCAGATGGGATCAAATCCATATGACAGATAAGATTTTCTGAGGGTCAGGAAAGCTGTAAACCCCATAGTTTGTAAAGGGGGACCCAAAGGGAGACTCCTAAACACAAGGCACTGTCGTCTTAACTTAGCTACCAAGAAAGCAATCTTTTGACAGGATAGGGAAGTCGTAGTGAGCATCAAGGCTACGATTCCACTTCAGTTTCGTCGAAGTCTAAATTCTTGTGTATTTTCCTTGGTGTTGTACTGACTATCCCATGACTCTGTGTTCCACATTAGAGCGTTTCTATTAGAACTGACACCCCAAGCTCTGCTCAAGGATGAGAAAGAGAGAGTATTTCTCAGTCCACTGGGGGGCTGGAGAGAGGGGCGTGTCCTTGAATGTTAAGAGAGCACTCTCTTTCCAGGTCCAGCCCACTACCACTGTGGCCCAAAGGCTCTTCTGTGGAATCTCATGCACACAGCCATTCCCAGGGGGAACGTGTGTTCTCAATCAGTAATTCATCATTAGATCATATAGACTTGACTTTCAAGTATAGGGATAAATCTAATCTATGGACAATGTTTGCATATCTTGTTTCCCATTTATGTGAAGATAAACTTGATTTGCAAGCTTTATAAGAGTCAGGGGGGCATTTTCTCCCACTTCTACTAGCTTACTCATTTGCTAAGCTGTTGCAGATTTCAAACTGAGAGTATGTTGGTAATTATTGCATGAGCAGGCAGCAAGAGTCCTTACATTTTTAAAGAATGCCATGCTGAGGAGAGCTTACAAGCTTGTCCACTGAGTGTCCTGAAATGCCAGCCCTTACGTGGTAGTTAAAAGACTCATCCGAACTCCCTCCTTTTTCTTCTGGGAGCTCTCATTTTGGTCAGTGTGGTAATGGTATTGCCTCTGTTTCAGCTCCAATGAGGTTGACAGCCTCCTGTGTAATTTTTATTCTTCTCATGTGTTGCCCACTTAGTTACTCACTGTTCTTAACCCATGTTTAAGCCCTGAATGCATATCAGTCTGAACTATTGTTTTTAATTATCATAAGGAAACTGTTACAAACTGTGCATGTTGAAATCTCTGGTTTTTAAATCATTTTCTTATCAGACTCATTTTAAGAGCCTGCCATGTTAGGTTTTATCTTTTTTCCATCCCAGATCCTCACCCTGATGGAACAGTTAATTTCCATTAAATGTTTATCTTTCTCAAATTAGTTTGGCAAAGGTAAGAGCTACAAACTACAAAGTAAACTCCGACTTGGGTTTCAGCAAGAAACTTTCAAATAATATGCATGCAAGGCTCCTCCTACCTCCAGCCAAAAAACCTCTTATCCCATCAAGCTTCTTAAAAACCTAGCCAGATATTCTCTCTTTTCCTTTGAAATGCAACCATGCATTAGCGGCTCTATCACTAAAACCTCCTTCACCTAACAGGGAGACAGACAGCAACCACTAACCCGCTGCACATCTGTAAGGAGCAGGCAGCGAGCATAACTTCCCGTCTCTTTGTCATAGTGCTCAGGAAAGATGTGAGGAAAGCTAAGAGTTTGACTTTCCTTCTTCCTTTCTCTGCCCCATCGCTCCAGGCACTTCCACAATTTACAGAACCTCAGCCTGGCTTACTGCCGAAAGTTCACCGACAAAGGTTTACAGTACCTGAACTTGGGGAACGGATGCCACAAGCTGATCTACCTGGACCTCTCCGGCTGCACCCAGGTTTGCCTCCCAGTCTCAGCCTTCTCTGTCCTGCAGCGAGCGAGCGAGGACGTCCTCCAGAGAGCCAGCTGCATCCAGCCCTCATGCCGCACTAACGCTGTGCATAGAGCGCAGCACGCTCTGCTGAGGTTTTAAATTACATGGCCACAGCTGCTTAAATTTTCTCCAGGATTGCTACTATAGGCGCCTGGCTTCTGTCCACAGGCGTGTCACATCAAGAGACAGGCAGAGCTCATTGGATGAGGAAACAGAGCACTTCTGAGTACAGTTAGAGGGCAGAGTCCAAATCTCCAAAACTTTATAGAGCCTCTAAGGTACAGACGAATGGGGTGGGGTACAGAGGGTTCCTGAGAAGTCAGTTGGGTTCCCCGTGGGCTTTTCTGTAGGTAAAATGCTACAAGCAGTAAATGTGAGAAAGAAAAGCCCCACAACAAGGTCTGTAAATGTTTAAAACTGCATTACACTCACGTGCTAAATACCATGAAGATGTGAGGTCCATGTGGGAAAAAATGTCTTAAGATGAAGGAACCAGGATTAGGGAAGGTGGGCCGGAAGCCACGTAAATCTGTGGAAGACTGGGCACGGGCCTTCAGACGCACTTACTGCCTCATCCACGGTGTCCTCTGCTAACCATAGTTTCGATAGTTTCAAGCCATAGTTCTTGTAACTAACTGATTTTCTTCCACATCTCTGAGTATGTTTGGATATTGATGTCCTACTATGCTCTTTATAATTCAGCACAAGTGAGAATTACCTAAAATGAATGTCTGACCACAACTAGCTGTATTTGCCATTATTGCTTTCTGTTAGATGAGACTTCCTCCCCATTACAATGGATCGTTCCAGGCGGTGGAATAAATTGGCCCGTACAGCACATCTGATAGACGCCTACTGTGTAGGTGGAGCTGTAAGCACCTGGGGCAGCAGCGAATGGGTAGAATTCTTACGTAGTCGCACTGCTACCTGGTTTCCTAGTGTTCTAGGTGTGAGAAGGAAGGACAGAGGACTTGGCTATGGTTGAAAATGTATAGAATGGATACTTCCTTGAAACTGGCCTGCAGATGTGTATCAGTACTGACCAGGACTTAAGATGGAGGCACTCTTGTTTTTCTTAACTTGGCTACATTTCTGATGACTTCTTGACCCTGGCCGTCTGATTTTTTTTTTTTTTTTTCTGAGCACTTAGTCAGAAAGCCTGGAATTGTAGGAACTGTACATGATTTCTCTACCTCCTTTGAGATAAAAAGCTTTTTTTTTTTTTTTAAAGCTCTGTTATGGTTTTAAAACCTAGGAATGTCTTCCTCTAGGAACCTGGGAACTGTCCCTTTGACATAATCACATGAAAGAGGATAGTGTCTCATCTCCCAGTTTCGGAGGGAGGGTAGAACACTAACAGATGAGTACCAATTAGGAACACAGACTTTCCTATCACAGAGAAAAGTATTTCTAAATACAGAGATAACTTCATGTGCTTCATAAATTCATCAGCCAGACTCCCCAAGCTCTAAGTCCTCTGGTGCTTTTCTTGTGGCTCACTCCAGATCTTAAAACCCTCACACAATGGACCTTACTTCCTCTCCTCATTCTTCTTAGTTTCCATGTGCGTTTATTGTAGCCACAACACACAATAACACACACACACTCACACACACACACACACACACACACTCATGAACACACACACATCCAATGAGCAATTATTTTCAGATACGGTAGAGTCTAAGTAAGAAGTTTAAATCTGTGTTCTGCTGCCAAAGGTACCTGGTCTGTCACTGAAAAGTGAGCCAATGTTTAACATTGTAGGATTTTCACACACAAACAGAAAATTAGATTTAAAAATAAGTAGGTACAATCAAAGCCTCGAGCTATCCGCAGAGTTGGAGTGCCTCCTGTATGGCAGGCAGAGTTGGAGTGCCCCCTGTATGGCAGGCAGAGTTGGAGTGCCTCCTGTATGGCAGGCAGAGTTGGAGTGCCCCCCTGTATGGCAGGCAGAGTTGGAGTGCCCCCCTGTATGGCAGGCAGAGTTGGAGTGCCCCCCTGTATGGCAGGCAGAGTAGGAGTGCCCCCCTATATGGCAGAGGATAAGTTGGAGCTTCATCAGCTGTGTCCCTTTGAGATGGGGCATGCTCTAATCTTCAGTTCGCAACCCTTGTTTCTTTTTGATAATGTCCTTCTGTGCATCCATTTATATAGACAGTGATACCATCTAATTCACTGCCTCTGTGACCTCAGTTGCCATTTAAATGTGGTCTGAATGTGTAAGAATAAAACTCTTGGGTTGGGGAGAAAACTCAATTAGAAAGCCTTGCAAGTGTGCTGGCCTGAGTTCAATCCCCAGAACCAGCATTGTTTTAAAGGCCAGGGATGCTAGTATACTTCACTTATAATCTCCTACTACTGGGAGGCAGGAAGAGAGAATCCCTGGGGTTTGCTGGGTAGCCAGCCTACCTAGCCTATACAACAAGTAACCAACCTATAAGGCGAGTGCCAGGCCAGTAAGTCTCAAAACACAAAGCAGATGGCTGTTGAAGAACAATACTCAAGGTTGACCTCTGGCCTTCACATGCATACAATATGCACATGCATATGCATGAATGTGCACACATGAGCACAAATCCATACATTCATATGCATGTACATGGCACGAACACAAATGTACACACATATGCAAATGCAGGCACACACATGTGCATGGCACAGACACAAATGCGCACATTCATATATATTTACATACATGTGCACTCACATGCATATGCACACATGTTCACAGCGTGAACAAAAATGTACACTCTAGTACACATACACAGAAGAATAAAATGCTCTTCCTAATTTTCTTTATTTTTCAAATCTCAAGACACAAGTGTTTGTTTCTTTTATTTGTCTTTTCTCCCTTTCTATCTGCTTGAGACTCCAAGAGAGATTTAATTCTTGATGTCAGGAACTAGGAGCTGAATGATTAAACCTGAGCCCCATTAGACCCCCTAGGCGCAAGAAAGGGATCAAGTACAAATCTAAGGGAGAGGAACAATGTAGCTTTGGAAAGAACCTGCAAGCTTCATGTCTGTGCTTCTGAGCAGCTCAACTCTCAGAGATAGGTCTGCCTGTTTGTCTGTGGTGGTCTGAATAGGAACGCCCCCCATAGACTCATGTGTTTGAATGTTTGGCCCATAGGAAGTGGCACTTTTAGGAGGTGTGGCCTTATTGGAGTAGGTGTGGCTTTGTAGGGGGAAATGTGTCACTGTGGGGTTGGGCTTTGAGGTCTTGTATGCTCAAGCTATGCCCAGTGTGACTCACAGTCTCCTTCTACTTTGCTGCCTTTGGATCAAGACATAGAACTCTCAGCTCCTTCTCCAGCACCATGTCTGCCTGAATGCTGCCATGCATGCTTCCTGCCATGATGATAATGGGCCAAACCTCTGAATTGTAAACCAGCCCCAATTAAATATTTTCTTCATAAGAGTTTCCGTGGTCATGGTGTCTCTTCACAGCAATAAAACCCTAACCAACACACAACCTCCTCCATTTGATTTCAAATAAGGAATCTGGTAACACACTGTCTTAATGTTTTTCCCTGTCAGAAAGAGGTTCTGTCTTTGTTTTAGGGGTTCTATTGCTGAGATAAAAGGCCATGACCAAAAGCAACTTTAGGAGGGAGGGGTTTATTTTAGCTTATAGATCCACAGCACAGTCCATCACTGAGGGAAGCCAGGGCAGGAACTTGGAGGCAGAAACTACTGCAGAGGCCATGGAGGAGTGCTGCTTACTTACTGGCTTGCTCCTTATGGCTTTCTCAGCCTTTCGTTTTTTCTTTATTTTCCAGTTTTTTGAGACAGGGTTTCTCTGTGTATCCCTGGCTGTCCTGGTCTCACTTTGTAGACCAGGCTGGCCTCGAACTCGCAGAGATCTGCCTGCTTCTGCCTCCCTATTGCTGGGATTAAAGGCGTGTTCCACCATGGCTGGCACGTGCTTTCTTATAGAACCCAGGACCACCAGCCAATGGATGGCACCACCCACAATGGGCTTGGCCCACCCCATCAATCACTAAATTAAGAAAATTCCCTACAGGTTTGCCTACAGCCCTGTCTTACGGAGGCATTCTTTCAATTGTGGTTCTCTTTTCTCAGATAACTCTAGCTTGTGCCATGTTAGTAAAAATATGTTTCTTATGTTTGGAATTTTGCCCTAGGAAGTTATATGTGAATATATACCAAGAGGCAATATCCAAATAAGATGAAAAGATCTCTACCAGGAGTTTACATCTGAGGTTTTCAGTCGTGTTTGCCAAGTGTCTGCTGCATGGCAGGCATGGTAAAGGGTAGAGTGGTATGCTTTTCTCTCAGGAACAGTATGCCAAGAAGGAAGCTTAAATGTGCTCACTACTGCCCAAAACAGGAATTGAGAAAGAATTTTAGCCATACATGTTAGAAAAAAATATATATAATGGAGCACTGCAGTGCAGAGTAAAAATCAATTCCATATGTCTTAGAAATATTTCATTCTTTGTGGAGTGGATAAGCAATCTAAGGGCATTAAATCATGTGCTGCTCTTCTAATGACTAGCAGGGTTTGTCTGTGCCCTTTGGTGGGATGGAGAGAATGTCTCCCTCAACTTCTTCACTAGAAAGACTCCCCTAAAAGCCAGTGCCAAACCATGGGGAGATCGCTGCTGCTTTGATTAACTAGGGAAGATCTCTACTAGCCTTGCCTTGTCATTTATATTGCCATTTTTAAGTTATGAAAATGTTGACGTCTAATCATTTTTTAAATTGTGTGTGTGTGTGTGTATGTGTGAGTGTGCACGTGTGTGTTGTGAGATGTGGGAGGTGGGTGCAAACATGCCACAGTGTGTGCGTGTATGTGTGTGTGTGTGTGTTTGTGTATGTGTGTGTGTAGGTCAGAGGATAACTTGGTGAAGTCAGTTCTCTTTCTGCCACGTGGGTCCTGGAGTTTGAACTCAGGTTTGCCAGGCTTATGTGCTAAGCACCTTTACCTGCTGAGTCAGCTCACTCAAGGGGCTCTTCTCTTATTATATATACAAAAATTTGAAAATATATAAAGAAAAAATAGTTTAAAACTACTTGAAATTTCACCACTCAAATAACAAAGTCTACCAGCATCTCCTGGCATAGCTTTCTGGTATTCTCTCCATACACATCTACACCCCTTTAAATCAAAATGTATGATATAGAGTGCACACCTTTCATTCAATATCCTATAAATCACACAACTTTCCCTTCATTAAATGTGTAGTGGTAACTTAGTAGCTACCTAGTGTTCTGTAACATTTTAAAATTATTTACTAAACTACTCACCATTAGCCTGTCAGAATTTATAACCATAGAGCTTGTGGAAAAATCCCTTATGGCCATATCTTTGCATGCCTCATAAGCTTTTAGAAATATAACAGTTAGTGAAAGAATGTAGTTATTTTTAAGATCATCCACATTCCACAAAGGTTGTCAGCTTATACTTAACTATCAACATGTGTTTATTATTGTCATAAATATATCCCCCCCCCTTTTTGGTCAGTTTGGAATTAAACAAGGCTTTTTGTACTTTAAAAAATTAATTTATTTATTCAAGTTACATCCTGAATGAAGTCTTCTCCCTTCTCCCCACCCAGTCCAACCTTCCCACCCTCTTCCCTCTCTTCCTCCTCTCCTTCTCCTTGGATGAGGGAGCCCCTCCCCATATCAACCCACCTGGGTTCATCAAGTCTCATGAGGACTAAGAGCTTCCTCTTCACTGAGGTCTGACAAGGAAAGGGTAAGGTGTTCCACAAACAGGCAACAGAGACCATGTCAGAGACAGCCCACCACCTCAGCTCCACTTGCTAAGGGATCTGCATGAAGACCATGCTGCCTATCAATTGCATATGTGTAGGTTGTAGGGGCCATAGGTCCAGTCTATATATGCTGGGGGGGGGGGGGTTGGTGTTTCAGTCTCTGTAAGTGTCCAGGGGCCTAGGTTGGTTGGTTCTATTAGTCTTCATGTGGAGTTGTTGTCCCCTTCAGATCCCTCTATTCTTCCCTCCCCCCCCTTGTACACTACTCCCAGAGAGAGCTCCATCTAATTTTTGGTTGTGTGTCTCAGCATCTGTTTCAATCCACTGCTGGCTGGGGTCTCTCATAGAATAGTTATGCCAGGTTCCTGTCTCTTTGGGTCTGTGGGCTGTGGGCTGGTTATCCTGTACTATATAGCTAGTAACCACTTACAAGTGAATACATACCATGTGTATCTTTCTGGGTCTGGATACTTCACTCAGGATGAGCTTTTCTAGTTCCATTCATTTGGTTGCAAATTGCATGATTTCCTTGTTTTTGATAGCTGAGTAGTATTCCATTGTGTAAATGTACCACAGTTTGTTTGTTTTTAAATCCATTCTGCAGCTGAAGAGTATCTGAGTTGACCAACAACCACCCACCACCTATCAGGCCCCTAGCATTTATATCCCCTCTGAAAAATCCCCAGGGTTTCAAATGTCATGCAATCACAGAAACTATATGCAGCTGACAAAACCACGCCTCTGCTAGAGCACAACGCAAATCATAGTCAGCTGCTGTGGAGCAGCCCCATATCCCCACATCTGGAATTAAAATGAAAACATATTTTTATAATATTTCTGTGTTTTTTCTTTTCATTTAAAACATTTATTAACAATTATTAAACAGCTATTAGTAACCTTCTGTGGGCAATCTGAGAGCTTCTGCCAAAGGGGAAGACAGGGGCTGGAGTTTTTAAAGGTACAGACCACAAAATTGTCTCAGCTCTTGATATTTCTTTGCTTTGTGAGGCAATATCATGTTTTGGTTTTGTTTTTTTTCTGACAAAAAAAGAGGTTAAGTGAGATTACAAAAGCAGAATGAACATCTGTTTAATATCATTAAGGTAACAATTATACAGTAATGGGAAACCCATGTCCTGTGTGGCCAGGAGAATGTTAAGTTGGGAGTCCTGGCCGCTCCCAACAGAAGCCTCGCTAGTAACTAGTACTGAAGTCTCTAGTTGAGCATCTTGACCATCGGCTCAATTCCTCCACGTTTGATGACTTAATCATATGGGGACTTAAGTGTATGGTATCTACAGCAATTGGGCCTTACTGTCAGGTTCTAAAGGTTGAACAATAGCATGAGCAATAGTCTGTGATATTTGGAGGTTGAGAGTTAATAAATGACTCCTTTAGCCAATGACTCAACAAGATATGACATCTCTAGTCCTAGAAGTCATATTTGGTAACATATGATGTTGGATTGGGGTAATGTCTCCCCTGTTACATAGTCACCCCATTTAAACAACTTTCATATGTGTATATATTTCAAGAAGCTCTATAGTTCCAGGTATCTGTATAGCTTTTCGACCTCCCTGTCTTGGTCAGTATTCGATGATATGAAAAGACACTGTGACCACAGCAACTCTTGTAAAGCAAGGCATTTCATTGAGGATTGCTTACAGTTTCAGATGTTTAGTCCATTTTCATCATGGCAGGAAGCATGGCAGTGTGCAGGTAGACATGTTGCTGGAGAAGGAGCTAAGAGTTCTCTATCTGGATCAGCAGACAGTGTTTACAGGAGAAGTGGGAAAGAGTGTGTTTTGTTTTGGGGGCTAGAGTCATACCCGGGGCCTTGAACATCATGAATGAGTGGTTCCAGCTCTCAGATGTGCCATCACTACAGAGGCACACACCAGCAATACTAGCACATAGATGGCTGAGGCATCATCACAGCATCATTCTTTGGTCTTGAGTCAATCCTTCTTGGCATTCTGTACACAACTCTGTGCTAGGATGCTCAGAGGCAGCTCTGGCCCTGACCACTTCCCAGATCCCTAGCATGAAGGCCAGGACTCCCATGCCTTGCAGAGCTGGAGCTGGTGGATGGTATCCTTATTTCTGTGTTTTTTAAAGAAACAAAAATTCCATAATTCTCACTACATTGCAACACATTTCTGTTGAGTGTATACATAGGAGTCAAAGGTTAGCTCATTAGGCATGCATGTGCTTCACCTTAATTGATATTTTTAATGTTCTGAATTGGTCCGGCCAATCCCAATGACATTTTTCCCCCTAGAAAAGCCAGAGATGTGGTTTCTGCAGCAAAGCTGAGGCTATGGGCCTCCTAATTATTCTCTATGCTTGCCCATGTCATTTGTTTTCATAGCAACACTATCATTGAAGTGTCTTATGAGAGGCTGGGAAAAGAGTAGGTTTCTTCGTTAAGTAGTCCTTGACTTTTGATTTTGACAGTAAATATTTCAGTCATTTACTTACACCCATGGTAAGAAGGTTTCATGCCATTCTTGTCTTTTCAGGGGCTCTTATCAAACTGTCAGAAATCAATAAGGAATTTCTATTTGTGTCTACCCTCACTGAAAGGAACCAAGAAAAGAAGTTTTAAATTAGTTTCCTCTGTAGCTTTGTGCAGTAAAGAAAACAAAAAACAAAAACCCAAGGGAAGAAACATAACCGAGGATTTCTATTTTTATTTCATATTAGATTTATTTTCCATTATTTTGCTTGTTTTGGAACTCAGATACCAAGAGCTGGCTTAGTCCCGTTTGTCAGTTCCTGGCCAGTTTCCTCGTCTGTCTGTACATGGCCCTCTCATTTGATTTATGTCCTTAACTCCATTGCCACCCTCCCTCCAAGCAACCTCCCAACATTATCTGGTTCCTTAATTCTCTGAATATTTGTGTATTCTTAAGCTGTGGTTTCATGCATGTTCATCTTAATGCTCACAAACAGTGTTATGCTGTTGCACTTGCCCCTGACAATATTGCCTCATCTCTGACACCACAGTCGTTGAGGATCTCAGGATCCAGCTCTAACTCTGCATTCCTTCCTTCTCAGGACTCTCCCGTGATCTTGCTAACCTCATCTCATAATTTTATATTACACAAGTATATATACAGATTGATATTTCACATATACATATTCTATACCCCCAAATATGTGACATGAATATAGGAGTATTTATGTTTTTAATCTATAAATATATATGTATATTTTATATATGAAATATGTCTCTGAGCCAGTGTTCTCCCGAATTGTATACTAATGATCTATTTATTTATTTTGACTTCTTTTTGAGACAAGAGTCTTGCTCTATAGTTCAGGCTGTCCTTGAATCCATGGTAATCTTTTTGCCTCAGCTTTTCAAGTGTTAGGATTATAGGCAAGAGCTAACACTCCTGGCTTGGATTCTTACATCTCAAGGAAAATATTTCTGCTTGAAAAGTAATACCTCACTGTACCTTAGCCTCCCTTATCTCAGTCAGTGATAGCTCTGTCTAGTTACTAAAGCTGAGAATATAGGTGTCATTTGTTACAGATTGAATTAGGTGACCAGAAAATTCATATATCGAAGCCCCAACCACAGGCTGCCCTGGCAATGTCTTATCTGAGAGTAATATCATTGCAATTATAATTTGGATGAAGTCACTACAGGTGGGCCCTGATCTAGTATGGCTGGTGTCCTTATAAGAAATGGAAAGGTTGGTCCAGACACACAGACAGGAAGAACACTAGGAAGATGAGAGCTACCAGTAGGCCAAAGAGAAAGAACTGGAATGGATCCTCCCCTCATGGCCTTGGAAGGACTGAACACTGCTGACACCGTGGCTCAAACTTCAGCCTCTAGAACTCTCAGATGATGCGCCCTGGTGTTTAACCCATGCTATTTGCACTATTTTGTTACAGTAGACCTACCAAACTAAGATGACATCCTTGGCCCTTCTCCCTGTGACATTCATGGAGTCCAGTTGACTAATCACACAGAATCTACCCAGCTTCTGACTGCCTCTACCACATTTGCAAGTGTCTGTGCCTTCTCTTCCCTGTGTCTTAGTTTGGTTCCTCCAAACTAGTCTCCCTGTTCTTCACCCTTGCTATCTACATGGCTGTTCTCAACACAGTATCTAGAGTCATCTCTTAAAAACACACACCAGTGTCCTTCCTGTACTTGAATATCTTGTAAGGCTTCATACTGGCTCAGTAAAACAAGCCTTTAAAAAATCTGAAAGCCCTGTGTAATTGCTTTGCCCTCCAGTTGCCTCTCTGACATCATTTCTCTGATTCTCCATCTTGCCAATTCTGCCCTAACCACATTGTACTGGCCCCCCTAGATGTTCCTTAAAAAATGAGCTCTGGTCCTCAGGGTTGTGCACTGGCTGCGCTCCTTGCCTATAGTGGTGTTTCTGCAGATATCTATCTGTAAGGTTAATGTCCTCTAAGTCTTTCTCAAATATCCCCATAAATGACTAATAAGTGAATAAAATGGATTTTTGAAGCACCAGGTAACATACCTCAAAGGATCCCCTTTAGTTCCTGGTTCTTTTCAGAGCTCTCACAGATATGTTCTCAGTTCTGTCCAAATTTCAAAATGGAAAACACATGTAGATTAAGAGTTCTAAAAGACAAATTTGTCCTTCTATGCATGGAAAAGTGCCAGTTGGGAGGCCGATGAGCCCTGGATTTCTTTCTCTTTATCCTTTATCTGAACAGTATTTCTGCAAGGATTCCCCTGTCAGCAGTATTCTGAGGTGGCCACTTGCCCTACAGATTTGTGTATCTCCAGCTGTGCATCGGGAGGTTGTGGTACCTTGTAGGAAGCCAGACTCAGAACAACCAGCTGCTCTGAAAATGTGGAGAGGGGTCGGATGAGGAGTGTAGAGTTTGGACTCAGATTCAAGTTTACATGTACAGATTTGGGCCAGTAAATGGGCCATCAGGGAGACGTGTGCCCTGTGCTCCCCCATTCTTTATTTCCAGCCTTGGCTGGGGCACTAGCCTTCTCTTTCATCCTCTACCTGAACACCTTCATACTGCCCTGCCTCCAGCCACAATGAGCCTGAACTCAAGACTCTGTTCTATCAGAACCTTCTCTAGAAAGCCTGGCTGACCCTCCTTTGTCCCATCGCCACATGGCCTATGGCCTCTCCATGTGCACCTTTGTCATTATATCTTCATTATGTGTTCTCTTTGTATTCACTAGCCTCATGCATTCTCTACGCATTCAGTGGTCTGCTTATATTCCTGCTTTCCTCACTTCTGGGGGCTCCAGAAGCTGGTACGGGCATTACCACATTTGGCTGCATACCCATAATCTTAGTATATGATGCCAACTCATGACACAAAGTAAGTTTTTAATCAGTATCTGATGAATCAGTGATCATCAACACTGACTGTGGCCAGCCAGGCTAGCTTCAGGTGGAAGCTCAGGAGGCCTGGAAGCCAGCTGAGTGTTCAGACTGCTAAAAAGGGTCTTTCTTCTTGGTGTGGGCTAAGTCTGACATGTGTAAAAATTTACAGTCAGAGATGAGCTTAGGAAGTAATGAAGCACTAAAATGAAAACATTTTTAAAAATCATATTTCAATGATACAGATCAACAAAAATGGAGACATTATCCCAGAAGTGTTTAAATAAGGCCAAGTAATGGTTTGCCAATAGTTGTCATACTGTTAAAACTCTGTGGGGCCCATGAAAGCTAAGGAAACACGCTGCAAACTGGAAGACTCCATGGTCACTTCAGTTCTCAGCAACTCCAGCCTCTCAGAGAGACAGGATTTATTGAAGGTTTTCCTTACTCCTGAGGTTTGTGGTAGTGGAGTATGCCTGTACACTCCCAGCTTTGCTGCCTGCAATATACTTCTGTCTATATGGATGGTTCCAGTCCCTTTCTATAGCTTTCCTCGGTAGGTACCCTATAGCTTTGGCACCTCTAACATCTTGGGGTCTACAATGTAATCTAGACTTCACTTTTGCAGCCTCACGAAATGCTCAAGGACTCTGTGCAGGAAGCTCTCTGCCATGCACCTGACATTAGAAGCTTTCTTAACCAAGTCTACAACCTGTTTAATTGCCTATCCTTCATGATTCTAAAGCCAGAGACATGTGGACAACCCTGGCTGCTTGAGGTGAAGCCTGGCAACTTTGAATCTTATTTGGAGCAGCTTTTGTCTTGTTGTTGCTTTTTAGGATCAGAAAATTCCTCAGTGTTTTCACAAGTTGGAAGCCCGCCTGGGTGGGGTCTAACCCTGGGGACACCCTGCCTTTCTTCCATTTTGGATAAGGCCTCATCTTGACCTTCTTGTCTCCTTCAGTACAAGCCTTGGCTCCACATTACATTTCCTAGGGCTATTTTTCTCTTCAGATGGTGTATTTTGCATTTCTTTTTGTTCCATTCACTCTTGTTCATTGTAGACCTTCAGAAGAGTGGTTATGCACAATGACCCTGCAGAGTTTTAATACTAGGCTTGAAATCTCTTTCACCAAAGAAATTAGCCTATGGTCAGGTTTGTCACAACAATATCCCAATATCCCACTCTTTGGTACCAATTTTTGTATTAGTTCCTTTGTATTGCTGTGATAAAACACAACAACAAAAGCAACTTATAAAAGAAAATGTTTAATTGGGCTTATGGTTTCAGAGAGTTAGAGCAAAGGCTGGTTAGAGGAACAATGGAGAGCGCACTTCGTGATCCACAAGCAGGAGGCAAAGAGAGGGAACACGGGGGATGGTGCAAGCGTTTTGAAGCCACAAAGCTCATCCCCAGTGACACATATTGTTGTACAAGGCCACACCTCCCGATTCTTCCCAAATAGTCCCATCAATTGAGGACGATTCAAACATTTGAGCCTATGGGACCATTCTTATTCAAAACATCACAGATGGGGAACACTAGGCTTTTTCATATTTGCTGAATTCTGTGGTGTAAATATTCTCACAGTGGCCTATTTTCAGATGTCAATGGGAGAGTACTGGGAAAGGAGCTGGGAGAGAGACACAGCCCCACCAATATATGATATTGCCATTGTGAAAAGTAACAGACATAAATATCTTCATAAGCATGATAAAGGCAATGTGTGTAGCAAAAATAACAAGGACTGATGAGCTTGACTGTATACTATCTTTGTAGTTAATACACTCTGTAGATTTAGTATACTTTGAATACCTGTGTTTAAGTCTGCTTGTAGAATTCCTGAAAATGTAAGTCTTAGCAACCATTTAAAAAAAATCAGATTTACCTTGTTTTTATAAGTGTTATGAGCCAGCTTCACAGAGCACTGAAATTGATGTGAAGATCACAAAGAAAATAAGAACCTAGACAGATAAGAACCCTGGTCCATGTGATACTGAAGTCCAGACTCTTAACCAAGAATCTATCATTCATAAAACTCAAAGTGATACTTGGGTTATAATTTTTTTAAGTTGCCTTTTGGATCTGGAGGGAAAAATACCCCACATGATCTTAAATGTCAGTTGGCAGAGAGGACTAGCTTCTAGAAGAACCATGCTTGTCATGGCTCAGCTTTTAGGAGAAAATAATTTAACCTCGTCCTTCCAGAACTACAGGCCAATTGTCTTGAAAAAAAAAATACAGGATTATAAAACCCTTTTCAGTTATCTTCTAAATTGGACAGGAAACATTTAAATGGTGGTCATATAACTACTTGTTTTACATAACTGTCTTGGGCATAGTGAAAAGAAAAGGACAGATAAGAAAGAAATACAGACTTTTACCATCTATTGTTTAATATAAGGTTCTTTCAGGCAAAATATATAAAGGACTTTGAATTAGATTAGGTAATAAAAATGAAACATCTGGCAACAATTCTTTGATCAGATGATAAATAACAAATTTAAGGAGACTCAGATCATGTTTACCACTCCTGAAAAAAAGAAAAAAAGGCTTGAAGCGATTTCACACATTTTTGGAAAACCCACTTACTTAACTGATGTTTCACCTCCCTTCATTGTCATGGGAAGTGACTCACACACAGAGTTTCAGAAGCCATTTGGAAACTCCATTTTGATCTGTGGATGAGAATAAAGCATGAGACTTAGGCTCTAGCTAGAAGCCACTATCTAGCTTAGTAAGTGTTGCCGAGCCGAGAAGCTCTGAGCATCTCTACTCACTGCAAGAAGAAAGTACCGTGCTCTGATTCTCAAAATCATTAAGGGGAGTGTGCTCCATTGTAACATAACACAGGGGGAGCTGTGATTACCTGGACCATGGATGAGGGAAAGAACAAGGAACTGTGTGCTCAACAATGACAAGACGGGCCAGCCTGTTTCTGGCTGATCAAGGCTCTGAGTCATTGTACAGCAAATGCAGAATTGGCGAGCTGCTTGCCTTGTTGGCATCTGCATTGTGTTCTAGTCTTTCGTTCACATTGGAAAAATAAAGCTATTTTTTTTTAAAGGTTGGTTATCCAAATGTTTTGATAAATATGGCAATCTTTAACTGGGCATATTGACACTCCCCCATTATAATTTACATCGTATAAACAGTTTGTTCAGCACTCACTCAGTCTATTAAAATACTTTTGTTGGGCTACAGTCTATATCAGGCTTGTGTTGAATAGGACACATTGATGGCTAAGACCATGTCCATGTTTCTCAGAAGGGATTATAAATGTGTGCAGGCAGGTGCCATTCAAGGTAGGAAGAGAGCTGTGGGCTTCAGGTGAACACAGTGAAGTAGAAAGTGCCATGATTTTGGGGGGGAAATCTCTGCTTTCTTCTCCAGTAATTTATTCTAGCTAAGCAATGCTCCTTTGGGGTCACTTAGAGGTTGTGAAGGATATATGGGTCTGATCAAAGTCATTGCTTTACTTATTAGTCATTGGCCACATGCTGCTAGAATGAGAGAAACAGCTGGAAATTGTACAGGAACATGGCTTGGACCACATCTACTTAAGCTGAATACGTCTGTCACAGAGGGTCTGGCCCTGCACGTTTGTCTTCTTTCTGTTGCTGAGCAGACTGATCTAGAGACAGTCATAGAAAACGAATGGAAAATGGACCTTTGCTAAGGGGTTATCATCAATGTGGTCAGCCCTGCCCTTACCCAACCAAACTCTGTTTCCTCCATCTTGGAGTGGGAAAAGGATCTGACCTTCTCCATGGTACTCTGGATTCAGCCTTTGTTCTCATGGCTCACAAGCTACTCTTGCTCCACACACACAGCCCTGTCTTGCCATGCAGATGGCCTGCTGTAGTAGCAGCTGGGAAGAATCTCCTTGTCAACAGCCATGGTTGTGTGCTGGGACTCTAGCTTGGAACACACTGGTGAGGCCAGTGTCCTCAACTTCCTGACTATCAGAGGGATGGGGGCAAAGGGGAGCCGCCACCATCTCACACCTAAGCAGTGATCAAATCCTTGATTCCTACTCAGAAAACACATGTATCAGCCGTGAGGAAACCTCAGATTTGAACAGGGTAAAATAGTTTTTATTTTCTCCTTATCTTACAGAGAAAATTTCAGTTTCAGATTTATATCCCATTATTTCAGCTAAAAGAAAGCAACTAATAATTGCTTGGCCTAAGAGATTCTGGCAGAAATATTTGAGCCATAAAACACTAGCCAAACATCTTTTTGGATATCGTAATATAAACTTCGTGGAGAGCTAAGTGCCCAGTGCCAGAACAAAGCTGAGACCTTCCCCTCAGAGTTTCCTCCCCATCCCCTTCTCTAGAGACTAATCTTTGGGTCAAAAGCTCCAAGCTTTTGGCTTTTTCCAAGGAATCCCCCAGCTGGGCTGTTGGTTTCTATCACTGTTCCTTCCTTTTCAGGAAATCTTGCAATGAATGCGTTTTCAAATAAGAGGGAAAAAACTCTTTGTTTGCTCTGTAGAAGTCATTACTTGGACAACAGTGCCAGGGTCTGAGATAAAGGGAGTGAACTCAGAACTATTAAAGAACAACAGTTGTTGCCTTTGGGGTTGTGTAGAGGAGGTGGCCTCTGGAGCAGGCATCCACAACCAACGGGAGAACTTTCACTCACTCCTCTGGCTCATCCAGTCTGGACCAGACTCTGCTCAGAGCTGGGGATAGCTGTGGGGAATGGGTAAGGAATCCCGTCTCTGAACACCATGCCTTTTTTTTTTTTTTGCCATGGGAAGAATGCATTGTGAGGGGTTTCAAGGCCCCTTTCCCTCTAGTTCTTGAGTCCTCTGCTTTCTGTGGGAATAACTTTTATCCAGAAGAACAATAATGGGCAAAACCGCGTCTGGTGGTACATGGACGGACACTGTGTGCCGAGCGCTTCCATAGCCTCTGTTGTGTGAGAGAGGGGCAGGACCAGGGAGCCTAGCTTTGCTGAACCCAAGCCAAGAATTATTCTTTCTTCCTCTGTCCTCTGTGTGTTTGCACATTCATTCATCTCCCTGGACTGTTTTGGTTTGATTGTTTTTGTTTTGTTTTGTTTTCTGGAGGAAGTCATGAAAACTTCCTCATGAGCCCATGGCAACCACACAAGAGGCCTCCTTGCATTATGGCTTTTCCTCCCTTTGTATCTATTGAGCTTATTCTTGCCACTGGAGGCCAGGCCAGCATGCCCACCTCTACCTCTTTCTACATGTTTAAGGCCACAGACAGACAGAGCCCCTCCCCAGTAGCATCTGGACTGCTTTGCCTTACACATGGGCTACCTTTCATAATGTGGTTAAGCCTCGGACAGTAAAGTCCACCTGAAGAGGAAGGCAGAGCTTTGCCTTAGCAAATGTAATTCTGCCCGAAGACTACAACGTGGAGACATTTCTTGATTTTTTTTTTTGATTCAATATCACAATACCTACTCTTCTTGGAATTTCAGCTTCCTGGCTTTGGTTTATAGATTTCAGACTAGTCTGCCTTTAGAATCATGTGATCTGATTTATTTTTGTCTTTTTAAAAAATGGATCACTTTTAATATACAGCCCTGACTTTCCCAGAACTCACTATGTGGACCAGGCTAGCCTTGAACTCACAGAGAGCCACCTTCCTCTGCCTCTTGAGTGCTGGGATTAAAGGCGTGCACCAGTCATGATTTGATTTCTTCTTCTTCTTCTTCGTATTGATAACTTTTTAAAATGTTTATTACTTCAGGTTACATCTCCATCATAATACACTCTTTCCCTCACTCTTACCCTCTACACCCTATCCCTTCCAACCCACTCCTCTGGAATGGAATGTCCCTACATATTAGTCCCCCGTCCCAGTTCAGCAGTCATATGAGGGCCAAGAGCCTCCTCATACACTGGGGGCCTACAAGGCAGCACCACTAGGGCAAAGTATCTCATTGACAGGAACAAAGTCTATGTTCCTGTTCCCCTTATGCATTGGCTGTAGTATAGTTATACTGTACTATATGGCTAAAATCTGACTATAAGTGAATAGATGCCATGTGCATCCTTCTGAGTCTGGGTTAGCTCACTCAGGATGAGCTTCTCTAGTTCCATTCATTTAACTGCAAATTGCATGATTTCATTGTTTCTGATGGCTGAATAGTATTCCATTGTACAGATGTACCACAGGTTTTTTTTTTTTAATCCATTTATGCAAACAGCGTTCTGCCTGCATGTATGCCTACAGGCCAGAAGAGGGCACCAGATCTGATTATAGATCCGGTTGTGAGCCAACATGTGGTTGCGTGGAATTGTACTCAGGACCTTTGGAAGAGCAGCCAGTGTGCTCTTAACCGCTGAGCTGTATCTCCAGCCCCATGATCTGATTTCTTAAAATCATCTCTTTCCGTTTAGAGATGTATTTGAATAGATAGATATCTTTTCAGTTTCTTAGAGGAACACTAACTAATACATCTCCACACTATGCATTTCTCTAACACTAATGCACTTGGCTATGACCTGCAGATTTTGGAATTTGTTCAGCCTCAGGTGCTAAATGGATATACACTTCTGACAAGCTCCCAGGTAGCACATTGATCCTGCTTCCCTGTTGTCTTAGTTAGGATTTCCATTGCTGAGAAGAGACACCATGGACCACAACTCTTATAAAGGAAAATATTTAATTGGGGCTGACTTACAGTTTCAGAGGTTCAGTCCACCCACCATTATGGCGAGAAGCATGGCAGCATGCAGGCAGACACGGTGCTGGAGAAGGAGCTGAGAGTTCTACGTCTTGATCTGCAGGCAACATAGCAGAAAGAGATTATATGTCTCACTGGGTGTTGCTTGAGCATATATGACCTCAAAGCCTATCCCCATAATGACACACTTACTCCAACAAGGCCACACCTCCTAATAGTGCCACTCCCCATGGACCAAGCATTCAAACACACAAGTCTTTGGGGGCCATACCTATTCACACCACCACATCTGTGGACAATATTTTCCAAAGGAAAGCTTTATGTGGCCAACCTTCTGAGCTATTATGTCATCTCAGTTGTTTCTCTAAGGCATTATTTGTATTAATTTTTATTATATTCCATGAGTTATCATTTTAATTAATCTACTTTAATTGCTAATATCTTAGTAATCTTAGGTTTCAGTTCTTCACTATCATGTAATCAGTGAGAAATACATCCACATGCTTTGGTTGGCGGGAGTCTGCATAGAAGACAGTGATCCTGCAAGGTTATCTTGCCTAGTAATGTTGTAGCTATCTTAGTTTGTGTAGTAACACTCTCTGATGCTCACACAATGGCAAGACAGCCTAACTACACACATTTCTCAGACTGCATCCATAATAAACAACTATATCCTTTATGTACAAAAATCTCAGCATGCAGCACTGTTTCCTTAGGATAATTTTGTTCAAGAAGAATTCTTGGCTCAAGATACATATATTATTCAGACCTTAGAATATTCTATTTCCCAGCTGAGGATATAGCTCAGTTGGTAGATACTTTGCACATACACTATGTGCAAAGCTCCAGGTTCAGTCCCCAGCACTGCAGAAACTGGGCATGGTGGACTTAAATGTAATTCCAGTACCCAGGATGGGCGTGTCAAAGGATCAGAAGTTCAAAAACATCAGCTACAAAGTAAATCTAAAGGCATCCTGGGCTCTATGAGAAAGGTTACTTAGGAAGATTATCCAAATATACTCATGCCCAAAGACATAGCTTCTGTAGCAACTCAAATTCTGTGTATTCGTCAGCCCCTGGAGTCATGGTTTCTACAAGTTTTTGACATTGTCAAAGTTTGCTACTTAGGAACATCTATCAAAAAGAGGTCTCTGAATTCATATATAACATAACATATAATATAAAATAATATATAACATAATATAATAAATACAGTATAAAATTATTTACTATCACTAATAGTACTCATATAATAGCAACATTTGATTATCTATTTACCTGATGCCATAGGGGGCCTCCTAGAAACAGAATAGAATTAGTTCAGTAGCTAATCCTAAATTACATGGTGTTATAGGTGTGTAAGAGGAACTGGTCTAGCCTAAGGGTCAGGGGTTCTTCCTGAAGAAGGGACATGTGAGGTGAGCTCTGATTGTTCTGAGGCTGTGGCCTTCCGTTTTGTAGCTTGTGGCCAGTCCACATACTTTGTGCATACTAGCTGTAGACTCTGGGAGTCCCCTGTGTGAAGTCTCTGAAGTATTGGAAGAAGTCTATTGTAAATAAGACCCCCATGTTCTGTGCCATGCTGCTATGGAAATGACACCTCAGTGGCATCCGTCTGCTCCTTGATGGCCTCAGTTTCCCATTGATAAAGCTGAACACCAAGGGCTCTCCATCCTAAAGAACTAATTGTTTTAAGGTAATTTATTATACAGTCATTATTTTGAACACCCTCCACCACCGTTGCTTCTATACATATAGATTTATAGCAGTTGAAAAGAAAACCATACTACAAAGCTACAGGATTCAAAAGTGTGGTTTTAACATAAAAATAGAAGTAGGTCAATTAAACTGAGGATCCTGGAGACCATATATTTACGGTCAATTGATGTTTTAAAGTTGTATTTGTGTGTGTGTGTATGTGCTTATAGTCTACTGAGGTTCCTAACTTATAACCTCTGTTATGGGGATAATAGCTATTCCTGGTTTCTGGGTGATTCCCAAGGATAAAGGGGCCAGATTTCCAGAACCCTGAAGACAAGAGGTAACATATCAAAATACAGACTCATTTTTCCATTCCACCTTTCATTTGCTGAGCAGCTACAACAAAGGCCCCATCTCTTGATATCTAGCAAACAAAAGCAGTATTATCTCTAGAGTCGGCTGGTTCTCTGAGGTGCCCACTCGTGTACTTGGGGAGAAGCTCCAAGAGCAAGCAGAGGAGCGGCTGCTGTTCTGCGAGATGGGAGAGATTCTATGGAAGAGTCTGAATGCCATGAAGGGAGCAATGTTTCAGGCAGAGGAAGCGGCTGCTGAGACTACCAAAGCTGGAAAAACAGGAAAAGAAAGGCTCACCTCTAATCTAGGCCACACCTTCTGTTGGCAGCCTATCTAAAGGACATGGAAGAAGGAAGCTTGTTCTCTCTTTGCCTGCTTGTTCTTGCTGGCAAATCCATTCCTTCACTGGCATTAGAACCTACTTCAAGATTCCAGTGTATACTGAAGACCAGCTGAGACACCCAGCCTTGTGGATTCAGCAACTACTAGATTCTTGGACTTTTGGTTGGTAGTCAGCCATTGTTTGGATTAGCTGGACTACAGACTGTAAGCCATTCTAATTAATCCCATATAGATATGAATATATATGAATTGCATATATATATATATTCTATCAGTTCTGTTCCTCTAGAGAACATGATTAACACAGTGGATAAACAAAATACTAAGTGAAACAGCTAGGTACAAAAGTCTGTACATTATGAGTTGCGTTTGTATTAAACACTCCACACAAGTTGGTCTAAAGAGGGTGTAGTAGCATACGCCTTTAATCCCAGCACTCGGGAGGCAGAGGCAGGTGGATCTCTGTGAGTTCAAGCCCAGCCTGGTCTACAGAGTGAGTTCCAGGACAGACAGAGATATACAGAGAAACCTTGTCTCAAAAAAAAAAAAAAAAAGAGAGAGAGAGGCAGAAAACAGGTTAGTGATGCCAGGAATCGGGGGAGGGGTGTGTGGCAAGCATGTGCCTGCTGCTCAGGGTTTCCATTTGACTTATGAAGGTCTTTTGGAACTGGATACAGGTGGTGACTATAAAACATTGAATAGTTATTTAAATGGTTATTGTTTATATTATATGAGTTTCACGTCATTAAGACATGAACTAATGACAAAAAAGATTAGGACTCGATTCTTTCCATCATGTCAGTCCTATTTTATGGTTTTAATTTAATTTTATTTGAAAATTACATTTATTTGTTTATAACTTGGTGGTGGTGGTAGTGTGTGTACATGTGTGTGTTTACATGTGTGTGCATGTGTGTCTATGTGTGTCTGTGTGTGCATGTGTGTATGTGTGCACAGGTTTTTGTGCATGTGTGTGTGCGTGTGTGTGTGTGTGTGTGTGTGTGTGTGTGTGTGTGTGTATGTGTGTGTGCATGCTTATGCTTCAGTGGATGGCCCACATGGGGCTTGCTGAGTTCTGAATCCAATTTGCTGGAGTCAGTTCTATCTTCTGTCATGGGAGTTCTGGGTTTTGAACTGGGGTTGTTTGGCTTGATAACAAGCACTTTAACTCACTGAATGACCTCACCACTACGATTTTAATTTTAAAACATGAGAAAATTTCATGACAAACCTTCGGTGATCACTATGTTGGCATTTCATGAGAGACACTGCTAATTAATTTTCCTGTGATTTTCTCCTTCGTGATTCAGATCTCAGTCCAAGGCTTCAGGAACATTGCAAACAGCTGCACGGGAATCATGCACCTGACCATCAACGACATGCCAACTCTGACGGACAAGTGTGTAAAAGTAGGTAACGAGAAAGAGCCTTTCCCTTCATTTATGAGTCCTCAAATGTGAGTTGACTTTTTATTTGAATTGTTCAATAGCTAGGAAATCATTTAAATATCTACACATACATACATGCATGCACCTTAAAAAAGCATTTGAAAGCTTAAATACTTCATGATGCTAACCAAACACAATTGTAATTCTCTCAACTAACTACATCCCAGACCCAGCCCTGCTTGGCTTACATCTGCTGTCCCATGTCAATCTGCTGATCGACTTTTTCAGCATTTCATTTTCTCATGCTCTAGTAACATGATTTAATTTCCATTTCTCTGCATTATCGAAATACGAGCACATTGATTTCATCAGCTATGAAAACAGTCCTATTTGCTTTACAACTAGGAAAATATAATGGTTAGCACGTCTGTGTCTGAAGATTTTGAGGGGTATGGCATTTCCCCCTCATTGTTTGCTCCCTGAAGTCATTGTATGTCTCTTTTTCTCCCTGTTCTGAAGGTTTTGGTTGAGAAGTGCCACCGAATTTCATCAGTGGTTTTCATTGGCTCACCACATATCTCTGATTGTGCATTCAAAGCTCTTTCCTCCTGTAACCTCAAAAAGATCCGATTTGAAGGTCTGTGATGCTAAAAAAACATGAGTTATCCTTATTTTTAACTTTTATTCCCCAGACATTTAAATATAGTACTTGTATTTTCTTCTTTTCAATAGGAAACAAAAGGATAACCGATGCATGCTTTAAATATATAGACAGGCATTATCCGAGCATCAATCACATTTACATGGTGGACTGCAAGGCTCTAACAGACAGCAGCCTCAGGTCACTTTCATTTTTGAAGCAACTGACCGTGTTGAACTTAACAAATTGCATAAGGTAAGAAGTCATTCAGGGTGCGTCAACTCGGTAGTCAAGAAATATTGATTATTTAGGATGTGGCAGGCTCTCTCCACAACGTTAATGAGGGGATCATGAAAGTCAGGGGTCCAAGTGTTACTGTGTAGGCAAGTTTTCTATTTTGATTGATGGACTAAGTCACATAATTCTTGTTCTACTGCACATGTCTTTTACCATAATGCACTTGTTTTTAATCATATGCATGCCCAATTATGCATAGACAGAAGATAGTAAACAGGATTTCCCCTAAAAGTTCACTTGAGGACACAATTTTGCCTTATTGTACATGCTCCTAAAACCAGTTCAACCTATTTTTCATAATGTATACATTGGAAATATATTTGAATGGACACTGTCTACGTTTGATTGTTGTTGGGGAGGAGCAACTTACACTTTTTCAGAGAGGTGTGGGTGGGGCTCCAAGGGGACCTTGAATGCAGTAGAAATCCATCCAGGATCTTGAGTCTTGTTTCTCCCTGTTCTAAAATCTGGCCTTAGCTTTTTGCTAATTTTATCAGGGATTTCTTAACCTTAGTGCATTTTAAATTGGGAAAAAGACATCAGCTGTACTGTTAATAATCATGCCACCCAGTTAAACAAATAAACACTAAAATTTTTTTTATGACTATCTCTCCATTATTGTCATCTCTTCATTTTCTGTTATATTAAGAGCTATTCAGTCAAATTTGTTTCTAAGATTTGACAAAATGCCAGGAAGTAGACATTTCCTACTTTGGACTGTATTTGGTGTAGAGCCTGATGTTACCACCAGTCTGCACGTCTGCATATGAGGCCATGCATGGTGCTCGCTTTTCTCTCACTCTCTCCACAGGATCAGTGATATCGGCCTGAGGCAATTTCTTGACGGCCCTGTGATGTTGAGGATAAGAGAGCTCAACTTGAGTAACTGTTCACTCCTGGGTGACTCCTCTATCGAGAAACTGTCAGAGCGGTAGGACAAAGTGGCATCTACAGTAGAACTTTAGCTGTTACATTTGCTAACAGGAGTGATCAGAGATAGGCCTCAAAGCCAAGAGCCCATGCCCTTTCCATCACCTCAGGCATCCCCAGAAGTCCCCAGGGGTAGCCCTGAGCTGTTGAAGCCTTTATGCTGACCTAACCTAATGGCATCTGGATATTTCCTTCTATTGTCACCTAGGTTGAATTCTGAAATGGAGAGAAGGATATGTAGATATATGTGACTCCTCTGCACCTTTCAAGGACACTGTCTCTAGTAGAAACCTTACTCCAGGGTTTCCTGAGTGCCCTTCTGGCTGATTGGTTTAATCTTGATGCTCCACCTGGAGGGGCCTCTGTTCACTAAGTGTTGAGCTCACCTCCTGCTGTAAACCACTGAGAGAAGTGTGGAGTTCAGTCTTGCTCCTCTGGTAGCTATTCTTCAGGGCGTTCCCATGGAGGTGTCTCATGGACTATGATAAATGCTTTGGTTGCATTGTTGGAAGTCACAGTACGACACTAAATCAAAAAAATTAATCTACCTTCCTCCCCTCCAACTTTATAATGCCAAAGTATTAGCCAGATGTGGTGGCTCAGACCAATAATCCTAGCACTTCAATTATATAATGAGTTCCAGGCCAGCCTAAGGGATATAATAAGACCTTATGTCAACAAAGCAAACAGCCAGTTTGTTTTCTACTTTTCAGTTTCCATTTTTACTGAGAAAAGATTATTCCTTTCTTCTACACCTTTTGTTCTTCACAGAGTTGGGTTTTTCTTTTCTTTTCTTTCTTTCTTTTTTTTTAAAGACAGAGTTTCTCTATATAACAGCCCTGGCTCTCCTGGCTCCTTCATAGACCAGGCTGACCTCGAACTCACAGAGCTCTGCCTGCCTCTGCCTCCCGAGTGCTGGGATTAAAGGCGTGCGCCACCACACCCAGCTCCCCAGAGTTTTTAATGAAGAAGTTGGTATTGTTGATATGCTGGAGAGCTGATGTTAATCCTTCATGGCATTTTCTTTCAGCTGCCCTAATTTACACTACTTGAATCTAAGAAACTGTGACCATTTGACTGACCTGGCAATTGAATATATTGCAAGCATAGGATCCTTGATATCAGTAGATATTTCTGGAACACACATTACAGATGAGGTAAGTGTATATGTGTATATATATATGTGTGTGTGTGTGTGTGTGTGTGTGTGTGTGTGTGTGTGCGTGTGCATGTGTATGTGCATATGCATATGTATATGTACATACGTGTGTGTATATATACATTTTAAACAGTTTAATGATTTTTTGTAACATCATTTCTGGTTTGCAAAAAAAATGGAGAGAACAATATTTTTCTTTCTTATTACACTACAAATGGAAAGTTTAGGAATATTGTCCCCAGAATAGTGATAAATGATGTTAGTTGTAAATTGTTATATTTCTTTGTTTTTTTTAAAAAAATAGCAAAAATCCAGTGTTTTGGAGAAAGTACTTTACAGACCAAACTACATGATAGTCTGAAATTTATTGTATATAGACATTTGGTCTCTGCAGCAATGCTGTGTATTTTTCCTGTGAGTTTTACATTCTATAAACTATGTGAAAATCCTCTGGATCCTGTCAGAGTATGGTGACCCTGTGAGGTACTTGGGGGTGGTTAGCAGGTCCGTGAGGGGAGGGCCAGGGTCTCCTCCTCCTTTGCATTGTACTTCCTGTGTGCTCTAATTTCTTCTGAACAGCATTGCTGTGGTTTCAGCTCCCCAGATTACCTTGACTTCTGAGCACCAGTAACTCCATTTTTCCCCTTGTCCCAGCATAGGGCCAGTGATGAGCAGTGAATGTCTGATTGCGACATCTTTCCACCTAGCTTCTCAGTTTCTGTCCATCTATGCTAACTTCTCAGTTAAAATGTTAACTCACCTTCAGGTTTTTTGTTTCTCTTCCAAAATTTTATTTTTTGGGGCTGGAGAGGTGGCTCAGAGGTTAAGAGCACTGGCTGTTCTTCCCAAGGTCCTGAGTTAAATTCCCAGCAACCACATGGTGGCTCACAGCCATCTACATTGAGATCTGCCCCGGCATATATGTAGAGCAAATACTGTATACATAATAAATAAATAAATAATTAAAAAATTTTATTTTTTGTGTATGGATGTTTTGCCGGCCTCTATGTCTATGACCACGTTGAGTGCCTGGTGCCCACAAAAGCCAAAAGAAAGGGCATTGGAGCCCGTATGTAACAGTAAATTTTTATTTATCACACATATATTTATTAATACTTAACAATTACCTAGCATTTGAATATAAATTTCCTAAATCCTAAACCCAAACCCTAACTCTGAAACCTAGCACCTAAAACTTCTTAGAACCTATAATACAAGCATTTACCATTAACCTAAGGTTTCTCAAAAGGATATTTTTCTCTGAGCGTGGGTCCTAATGGATGGCTGGTCTTCATACAATTTTCCAGTTTTAAAGTCTCTTAAAATCTCTGAATTTCGTTGGTCACTTTTGTGGTCTTAAGGCCAATTAACATATGAAAGTTTCCCAGGCGGCTCACCAATTCGGATGTTTGCGGCCTGTAAAGGCCTGTTGCTCTGAGTCTAAGCATTCCGGAATCTCAGGGAGATTCTGGCTCCTCTCCAGACCGAAACGAGTCAATATCAGAGGGTGAAACTTTCCAATGAGATTGTGATGCATGTTTTTCTACTGGTTGTTGAGTGAGTCAGGAACAGGAGAGAGAGCCAGCCCTCTGTCCACGTGAATCCTGCCTTAAATATCTTCACCTGTCGGCAGAAGCTTTCGTGCCCTTTTCAAGTTATGTCCCTGGGGTCAGTCTTTTTCAAAAAAGCTTTTTGCAGAGGGGCGTGAATTCACAGGAGGTCCGCAGATGTGGGCAGGTGCCTCGGGGCATGTCATTCAGATGTTTTTCCGCAGAGGGCTGTGAAATGACAGCAGACCTTTGGAGGGTGGGCACCTTAGGGGGCATGTCCTGCCCCTAGTCCTAAGATCAAAGAGGTTCTGGTCCTTGGCAAGTTCCCAAGGACATATAAGTAAGTCTTTTATCTTAAAGTCCAGCCTTATTCCAAGTTTCCTATGCTATTATATGCTAACACTAAACCTACCACACCAGTAGGACTGTTTGTGAGTTTCCACATGGCAATTGGACTTGGATCCTCTGAAAGAGCTCTCTTAACCATTACGCCATCTCTGTGGCCCCACTTTCCTTACTTTGAATACTTAATAGTTGTTTGTTTGTGTTTTCCTTTGGATCCTAGCAGATGAAATAACGAACACAGAAAAAAAAATAAGCAAACAAATAAATAATGAACACAGAAAAACTCTGACGTCATTCACTCTTATCAACTCTCCAAGGATAGGTGGAATGGTTAGGTTCCCTAACCCTGTCTGGAGGCTCTGCTTCCTCTGCAGCTGATCCAGTCTGAGATAGTGAGGACAGGCCCCCATGAGATGCAGACTCCCCCAACACCATCCTTTTGCTCACTCTCTTCTCTCCATTTCTTTTCTTCCCTCTCTACTTTTCCTTTTCCTTCCTTCCTCTCCTTTTTTTCTCACCTTAGTTCTTCTCATTTTTCTTCTTGCCATGGAATAGTTCTCTAATCTAGGGATGAAAACAAAATTCCATGATTGTAACAAGTATTATACTCTAAGTTTTTTAGAACCCAAGCTTTTAATCTTAAAATCCCAGGATCCACTTCCACACCTTCCCCCCATGTTCTTTTGTATTAAACCTCTCATTGGCACATGAACATGAGTAGAGTGCCCAGCTGTTGTCTGTAGGCTACAGGGTAACAAGGAGAAGAGAATTAAACACATAATAATAAAACATGGAACATTTAATTCTGCCACAGCACTTATCACAAGCCTGATGTTCCAGGGAAGATCTGCTGAGTGAAGACAAAATACTGCTGTGACTTAGTAGGTTGTAGTTGTTTTGTTTTCTTTCTTTCTTTCTTTCTTTCTTTCTTTTTTTAGCATTTAGGTGGAACTCAGTTTTCATTTCCAAAGACCATGTGTTAAAATTTTGCCTCCTGAGAGCAAGTGAAAAACTTAAGAATGTGGTTGTGAGCTCTGTTCTCTTCATTTTTATTTTCCCCTGAAGAAATTCTATCATTTGAGAGATATAGAGACATCCATGTGCCAATCTAAAAATAATACTAAATGGATGAAAATCATCTAATGGTTTTTTTCCTTCCTCTGTGTCACACTCTCATCTAAAAGGCAGGTGACAGGCAAGGACAGAGGTGGTACAACAGCTGTGGGAGCTAACCTCAGCCAGGGCAGCTGAACCTGAGCCTGGACCGGAGGTCTGATGAGGTGTAAATTTGATGGCAGACTTAACACTCAGAATTTAAATTCTGGAATGTTACAGTTACTCACCAGAGATGAAATGTGAGCAGTTGTGCCTTTGGGTAAAGTTTGTTTTCTAGTACTCTGTTCATTTTAACTTCTTCTGCATAAATTTTCAGTTAGACTCTCACTACTACCCAGTTAACATGTATTTGTTAGGGCTTTTGTGTTTGGTGCTGGGAGCAGCAGAATGAACAAGGCAGCCCTGGTGCCTCTCTTCCTAGCACTTACATCCCATGGTGCCATGTCATAAGGCTCAAAGGGCGTGGGAGACCAGGGAAGAGAATCCTTCTGTTGCTCAGAGGGTTGGAACACTTTAATTTCTAAGCAGAGGAGAGAGGGCTTGTGAACAGCCAGAGGCAGCCCAGCCTATATAAGGGCATTAAGGTTTAGAATGTGGTGGCATCAGGACAACCGCAAATGTGACATGGGGTGAACCTCAGCAGAGGATTGAGCGATGGATGCTGTGTACGGGCAGACAGGGGCCAGGTATCTCTGAACATCTTTAGTCTTCTAAACATCTAACTAAATGATGTTAATTGAACTTGGGTTACTTGGATACGATTTTATCCCATGTATATGAAAAGGTTTTCTATCAGTTAAAAGAGCTATGATTTACTGAAGACCACAGGATCCATAAATGGGGCAGTTCCAGCTGCCTTAGTCACAGCCATGCTTGTTGTTTAAAGGAAAAAATGAGCCAGAACAGTGTTCCAGACGGAATGCTTAGGCAGTGGTTTATGAAGACTCTTTCATTTGCACAAATTTAAGAGAAATTCATGATGAGTCCTAGATTGTGAGTGCTTTTTATGTAAGTTGTCTGCCGGAGTCCCCTCACTAGACTGAGGGGTCTTCAAGGACTGACAATTGGTCCCATATATGGCTGTTTCTCCTAGGGAGCAGTGGGTACTTGATACATGGACATTGAATGAAGGAACAAGTGTTTGGTAATGTGGTTTCTAACAAGAATGAGACAAGTTCTCTGCAGCTTTGGTTGAAAGAGAAAGTGTGGGTCATTGTAATATAGTGTGGCAGATGGGTGCAATGACTTCCTAATATGGCCTGTTCAGCACAGATCCAAAGAACTACATGCAGCTTGTTCAAGGAACTACATGCAGCTGAGTCTTGCTGGAATGTGTACAGGATGTTGAAGGAAACTTAATGCTGGGCTGAGAAGTATAGACTTGAACCAATGACAAAGCAGCACTTGGATCGGTCATAGTCCCCCGTGTTAAGTGGATCCTTGGGAGGCTGGAAGGGGGAACATCTCAGTCAGGGTTCTATCACTAGGAAGAGATACCATGACCACAGCAACACTTACAAAGGAAAACAGTTCATTGGGGCTGACTTATAGTTTTAGATGTTTAGTCCATTATTGTCAGGGGCATTGTAGCTGGAGCAAGTAGCTGAGCTACATTTTAATCTGTATGCTGGGGTGGTGGAGGGAAGTAGGGGGCTGGCATAGTCTTTGAAACCTCAAAGTCCACCTCCAATGACATAAACCTCCAACAAGGCCACACCTCCTAATCCTTTCAAACAGTTCCACTCCCTGGTCACCAAATATTCAGATATAGGAGCTGATAAGAGCCGTTCTCATTCAAACCATCACAGTGGGTGATTAGGAAAAGGGAACCAGTAAGTATTTTAGGAATTAAAGGAAAAGGATTCTTTGAACCAGGCTAGAGCTAGTATGGAAAGGACTCCAAACAATATTTAGTAGATAAAACTGAATGATGTGGGCTGGAGAGATGGCTCAGCAGTTAAGAGCTGTTCTTCCAAAGGACCGGGGTTCAAATCCCAGCACCCACATGGCAGTTCACAGCTGTCTGTAATGGCTAGGCATGGTGCCATGCCTTTGATCCCAGCACTTGGGAGGCAGAGACAGGTGAATCTCTGCAAGTTCAAGGCCAACTGGGTCTACAGAGTGAGTCCAAGTCAGCCAGAGCTACAGAGAAACCCTGTCTCAAAAAAACAAAAACAAAAACCAAAAAACAAAAAAACCAAACCAAAACAACAAAAAATGAATAATGTTGGTGATTGGTCAGTTATAGAAAATGAAGATCTGAGGGTGGGATGGGAAAAATAAGAATATTTAGTTCTAGCTGTTGGGGCTGTAGAGATAGGTCAGTGGTTACGAAGACGTCAACCTTCCAGAGGCCTGAGTTTCAATTCCTAGCACCTACATGGTTCCTCATAATCATGTGTCCCAAGGGATCCAACAGCTTCTTCTGACTTTCAGAGGCACCAGCCACACACACAGACACACGTGTGGGCAAAACACTCTTACACATAAAATAATTCTTAAATTAAAAAAAAATCCCCCAATTTTGGATGGATATAGGTCCTACTGTGGTGGTTTGAATAGGGATGATCCCCATAGGTTCATATATTTCAACACTTAGTCATCAGGGAGTAGCAGTAAGAGGTGTGGTTTTGCTGGAGGAGGTGCGGCCTTGTAGGAGGAAGTGTGTCACTGAGGGTGGGCTTTAAAGTTTCAAATGCCCATGTTGGGTCCAGTGTCTCTCTCTTCCTGCTGCCTAAGAACCCAGAGGTAGAACTCCCCAGCACCATGTCTGCCTGCGTGCCACCATGCTTCCCACCATGATGATAATGGACTAAACTTCTGAAACTGTAAGCCAGTCCCAATCAAATGTTTCCCTTTATTAGAAGTTATTGCTATTGAGATGTAACTTGAAGAAATAAATGTTATAAGAAAAGAAAAAAGAAATAAAAAGTTATTGCTGTTGCTATGATATCTCTTCACAGCAATAAAACATTGACTAACACACTGTGCTTTTATTTTTTATTTATATTCATTGGATATATTATTTTATTTATTTTTGAGGCAAGATTTCTCTGTGTAGCCCTGGCTGTCCTGGGACTGCATCTGTAGATTAGGCTGCCCTTGAACTCAGAGATCTGCCTGCCTCTGCCTCCCAAATCCTGGATTAAAGACATGCACCAGCACACCTAGCTTGGGGTCCTTTTTTTTTTTTTTTAAGTTTGGCAATGTAAGAAATGCAACAGATTTTGAGGGAAAGATTGCAGGTTCCCAAGAGAGTGTGGAATATTTGTGTAAAAACCTTAGGAGAGAGATGGAGGATTGTTATTACCATGAGTTGTGGCTGTGGCAAAGCTCCCAGGAGACCGAGAGCGAGGAAAAGAGAACAGTCAGGAGAAACACAACAGACCCCATGCTTATGGTGTAGGAAGAAGATCTGTGAAGGGGATTAAAGAAAGAAGTAAAAAAGATGGCAAGAGACCTCAGTGAGCACACTGTAGCTGGAATGGCGTAGCAGTAACTGTCAGTATATAATAAGTATAGAAGGTTCCCCAGGGAAAGATGTTACTGTGAAAGGATATTTCCTATAGACCACTGTTGACCATTCTGTCATCATCTCCTGGCCTCGCTCTGCCCTTCCTCTTCACTCCAACCCCACAGCCAATGTCTAGTTCCTCAATCAAAGTATTTCCGGCCTCAGGATCTGTACACATATTCCTGGGATACAGGATCTGTACACATATTCCTGGGATGCACAGTCTGTATACATTTTCCAGGGATGTGGGATCTGTGTACATGAGCCTGCATGCTCCTCCTTCCATTATGCATGTTCCTAGGTCAGAAGTTAGGGGATCTTGATAGAACTACTGTAGGCATATGGTTACTCTGTAATTCAAATGATGAGGTATGCCCCCATATCTGTTTGCAGTCCTTGTTCTGAGAATCTCCTGTCTCAATGTTGTGTAAACACTGCTCCTCAATTGTCCCCTGATATGCAGTCTACTGAGCAATGTACAGCCAATCACTGAGCAGAGGAGAGAATAGGGCTGGACTTCCTGCTCTCCAGAGGAAGAGGAGTTAGAGGAGGAAGTAGGGGATTTTTAGCCAGAGACAGAGGCAGGAGCAACCAGGAATGAGCCAGCAGAAGCAGGAAAGACACAAAGTGCAAGTATCTTTGGGATTTATGCTGGGAAGAAGCCAGATTAGTTTAGGGGGTTAAGAATAGAGTAATAACTGCTCAGTTCTTGTGTTGTAAAACTTGTTTAGCAAATAATTTATTATAGTCTCAATTATTTGGGTGATAGCTGGATTAAGAGAGAAACTGAGAAACAAACACAATTGTATAAAGTTACACCAATAAACTAGTTTGCCTGTTAATATTTTGGAATAATTTTTCTCTAATAGGCATTAGTCACACTGTCCATAATGATCAAAAAAATCACTTCTCTATCTAGATAATTTTTTTATAATATAAATGGGTTTTTTTTGTTTGTTTGTTTCCTCCCTCCCTCCTTTCCTTCCCTCCCTCCTTCACTTACTTTGTCCCTCCCTTCCTCCTTCCTTCTTTCCTTTCTGTTTTTCTGTGCCAGGGAGTAAACTGCAAGCCTGGTACAGGCCAAGTGAGCTCCCTAACCCCCACCAAGCTATACCCAAACCCTCTTTTTACTTTCTATTTTGAGACAGAATTTTGAAATTTCTCACTGAGTATTTCAGGCTGCCATGAACTAACCTTGTAGCCCACATAAGCCTGACTTCTGATGCTCATGGATGCAGATCCCATATTGCAGGCACGTGGAAAGCTGGGGTTATGGACTCACAGCTCCAGGCCTGACTGATGTATTCTTTCTTTCTTTTTTTAATGTTTATTTATTACTTCAAGTTACATTTCTATCACAGCCCCCTCCCTTCACCCCTCCCAGTCCCACCCTCCCACCCTCTCCCACCTATCTTACTCCTCCGGTGTGGGGTGCCCTCACATATTATCCCCCCCCCCAGTTCAGCAGTCATATGAGGGCTAAGAGCTTCCTCTTGCACTGGGGGCCTACATGGCAGCTCCACTAGAGCAAAGTGTCCCACTAACAGATAACAAAGTATATGTTCCTGTTCCTTTTGGTCTGTCTGACAGTTATCCTAAAATATATGGCTAAAATCTAGGTATAAGTGAACAGATGCCATGTGCTTCTTTCTGGGTCTGGGTTAGCTCACTCAGGATGAGCTTCTCTAGTTCCATCCATTTGGCTGCAAATTGTATGATTTCCTTGTTTCTGACAGCTGAGTAGTATTCCATTGTATAAATGTACCACAGAATTTTAAAAAAATTATTCTTCAGTTGAAGGACATCTGGGTTGTTTCCAGTTTCTAGTTATTACAAATAAAGCTGCTATGAACATAGCTGAGGAGGAGTCCTTGTGGTTTGGTGAGGAATCTTTTGGATGTATGCCCAGGCGTGGTATCGCTAGGTCTTTGAGGTAGGGCTATTCCAAGTTTTCTAAGGTATTGCCAGACTGACCTCCATAGTGGTTGCACAAGCCTGCACTCCCACCAGCAATGGAGTAGAGTTCCCCTTTCTCCACACTCTCTCCAGCATGTGCTGTCATTTGAATTTTTGATCTTAGCCATTCTGACAGGTGTGAGATGGAATCTCAGAGTCGTCTTGAGTTGCATTTCTCTGATGATTAAGGATGCTGAGCATTTCTTCAAGTGTCTCTCAGGCATTATAGATTCTTCTTTTGTGCATTCTTGGTTTAGCTCTGTTTGCCATTTTTTGATTGGGTTATTTGGTATGTTGGTGTTTAATTTCTTGAGTTCTTTATAAATTTTGGATATTAACCTCCTGTTGGATGTGGGGTTGGTAAAGACCTTTTCCCAATTTGCAAGTTGCCAATTTGTTCTACTGACATTGTCCTTTGCCTTGTAGAAGCTTTTCACTTTCATAAGGTTCCATGTATTCTTTCTTTAAGAAAACAAATCCACACATATTTGGCAACTGATATTAATATTCTATTATCTGTCTATCTCAATGAGTTTAAAGTTCTATACCTAACTCAATTTCCATCCTAATTTATATTGCCAAGAATGTATGTTATACCTTATATTTTTCATAACTGTGGCCTAATTATTCTTATTGTTTTATATTATATTTATTGTTATAAGAAAAAGAGCCTTTTATTGGACTAAAAGGGGGAGCTGTTGAGGGGAAAAGATTCACCTTAAGTTAAAAAAAGAAGCAGATAGGAGGGTGAGGGGGAAGAGGGTAGGAGGGTGGAACTGGGAGGGGGAGGAGGGAGGAGATTGTGATTAAGATGTAACTTGAAGAAATAGATAAATGTTAAAAAAAGAAAGAAAACAAATCATTCAGCGAATTAACTCTCTAGCTGCTTCTTAACACAAGTATTAGATAAGTGGTTTTCACTTCCAAATGTCCTGTACGTTATTGTTACCTCTTTACCATATAGCTTCCTTGTACTTGTTACCTACTTAGATAACTTCTTAAAATTTTTGGGAGCACACAAATCATTTTCAAGCAGAATTGCAAAAAACTCCAAATCTAATTAAATTCAGTTCCTGTGTTAATTTGAATTATAAGCCACAGGGCTATTTAGTTTAAGATATTTTTAGTCAAAACAAAGACAAGCAAGCAACAACAAAACCAAACTATGATGAAATGATTTGCTACTGAACCTGTTGTCTCCTTGCTCATCGTTTGACACGGCTCCCAAAGCCTAAGCAGGCTAATGGGTTGACTTGTCCTCTCCAGAGGCCACACTCCTTCTGCTCTCTCACTTGCAGCTTACTCCCACCTTTCACCTCTCTTCCTCCCACCTTTCACCTCTCTTCCCAAGGCAGTAATGACCCTCCTGTCTTCCCAAACACCCTGATCTTCATCTGCATAAAATACGCCCTCTATCAGAGATGGCTTCCCCTTCGTTGTCCACCCAATAATATATTGTCTTTTAAAATTCAGCTGTGAATGTCTCTGACATTTTTGAGCAGGCTTGTTATCAGAGTTATTAGGGTCAGAGCCTGGGCCCCGGCAGTTCCTAAGAAGCCACACTTGGCCACCATTCTCAGAGGTGTGGGTAGGTAGCTGAGAAGTCTGGTCAAGATGTGGTCCTGCCAACCATCTTTGTGTCTGCTATAGTCTTCTCTCCAGAAACTTCCACCAAGTTGTCAGGACTGAATGAACTCTTGTTCAGGAGACAAGCTTCTGTTCCAGTAGACACCAGGGTTCCAGGCTTTTCCTGGGGAAATTCCAGTTCTATAGGGTGTACTGTATTAGTAGTCTGAAGGCCAAAGGGAGAGACATATCTGTCTCTTTAGATTATCTTCCTCCCTGACCCGGATGGTTGGAGGCTTAGGACCTTCTCCACATTTCCATTGCATAGTATAAATGAATATTAAAATAATGAGCTAATTTTTTGACTGTTTTTGATATATATATATATATATCAATCAAAAACAGTCAAAAAATTAGCTCATTATTTTAATATTCATTTAACCCCTGCCTTCCTATCCACTCTAGACCCTGTGAATATAGAGGCTGGGCCCTCTCATCTTTAGGCTGCCTGATATTACCAGCTCATTCATAGGAAGCACAGAGTGTTTTATCAGCAATGAGTGAATGAATGGATCTGGCACCATTTCCTTTCTCTCAACCAAGCACTTAAGGCTTCTTTAAATTCCACTTGTCTTTAGTTATGCTCTGACCTTGAGTGGGAGTACTTACAGCTGCATGTCTTAATCTTATGACATGCCTTGCTGGAGACCACCCATCTGCATGGAACACACACAAATAAAGCCTGAGGCCCAGGGACATACAACCACCAAAACAGGAAACCCAGGAACTCACTTGGGATTCAGGATATAGGAAAAGCTGACAGTTAAAAGGAAACAGGGGAACTCAGAGACAAATGAATTTGCCTTTAGTTTTCAAAAACACAGAACGAGGAGCCAGCTGTGGTTTCCCACAGGGAGATGGGCCTCCTGTCCTCTCCAGCTGAGATTGCATGTGAATTTTTAGATCCTATAACCAGTAACAGTAGCTTCTGTCTCAGAGGTAACAGTGCCTCATCTTCTGTGTCCAGTGAAGTACTGATTAAAACTATAAAGAGAAGTGGGGGGGTGGGTTTCTGTTATTCTCTCAGAGACCCTTGGCAGAATAGCAGCCTTGGGGAGCTGCCCCAAGCCCTGCTAACACAGATACTGGTCTCTCTCCATACACTCTCTTCCTTCTTTCCTTCCTTCCTTCCTTCCTTCTTTCCTTCCTTCCTTCCTTCCTTCCTTCCTTCCTTCCTTCCTTCCTTTCCTCACTCCCTCTCTCCCCTTCCTTCCTTTCCTTTCTCCCTTCCTTCTTTCCTTTCTTTTTTGTTGAACTTTTGATTGATTCTTTGTGAATTCCACATCATGCACCCCAGTCTCATCTCTCTCTCTCTGTCCCCTCGTACCTGCCCTCCATCCTTGCAATCTCCGTCCCAAACGAAAAAAAAAAAAATCTTGCTGTGGAAGCTATAATGTGTCACAGTTTGTCTCATAGTATACCCTTTTGTCCACATTTCTTTGCTTGAAAATGTTCATTGCAATGAGTCATTGGTGTGGCTCAAGGCCTCTGGCATCTGCTATAACATCAATACTGGACTCTCACTGGAACTCCTCTTCAATATTCTGTTGTTACCTGGTGTCATGTAGATCCTGTAGTTTTAGATCTGTAAGATCTGCCCCTTCACATGCTCCAACAGTTTACAGATGAGGTAGATGTTGGGGGTGGGCCAACTCAAAGTCCTGTTTCTGGTTCTCAGAGGTATTTGAGATGGTCAGTCCACCAGCTCTCCTGTGCCCACACCACCAGAGTGAGCTCTCCAGCCCTGCCCTAGCTAGCTAGCTTATCCAATGCCACAGCCAGGAAGAGGCAGAGACAGCTCTCAGGAATCCCCCATTCCCCATAACCAAGGCCAGCTCTACTTTGCTGCCTAAGTGAAGTGTAGGGCTCACTCTCTCAGTGTTGTAGCTGGTGAGGGGCAGGGACAATTCTTCCACTGTCATGACCCATGGACCAGCTCTCCTGCTCATTGCAGGTAGGTGGGGCATCTCTCCCTTGCCCATGCAATAGTACAGCGAAAAAAGGCAGAACTGACTCTCCCATGCTTGGGCCCTTGGCTGGCTAACCTGAAACCCCAATATCCAGGGCCAGCTCTACTGTGCTGCCCAGGTGAGGAGCAGGGCCAGCTCTCCAGATTCCTGCCGCTGGTGAGGGACAGGGCCAATTCTCCTGTTCTCATGACCCCAGGGCCGGGTCTCCTGCCTGCCACAGGTAAGAAGGGGAGAGAGTGAAAAAGGGCATCTTTCTTTCATGCCACCCACAGGAGATGAGTGGCAGGGCTAGCTCTCCTATTTTCGCACCTCCAAAGCCTGTTTGCCCACAAGTCCTGCAACCAGAGCCAGCTGTACTGTGCATCCTGGGTGATGTGTGGGCCACTCTCCCGAGTAATGCAGCAGGATTGCTTCTCCTGCTCCCATGCCCTCAAGGCCAGCTCTCCCATGATGCCCAGGTGAGTGGTGGGGCCTGTTCTGCACAGCCCTTGGGCATTAACATGGCCCCAGTCAGCAGCCCAGACCAGGGTCTTCTACTTGGCCTTTGATTGTCACAGACCCCTGCTGCTGCATGGCCACAGCCCCAGGCCTTTGGCAGCAGCACCAGCCAGGACCTCACCATGGCCTTAGGTGGCATAACTGGCTAGTCACATCCTCACTACCCTCTAGTCTCCAGTTCTTCTCTTCATTGTGCACACATCCTTCTGCTTCTCTTTTTCTCCCATTTTGTCACCACTTACTTGTTCCTCTTAGTGGAGGCCAGGGTCTCTGGGTATCTGGAGTCACCTCAGGAGTGGCCTCAGGAGTGCTATGACCCTCTCATGCAGAGTGACACCCAGCAGGGGTAATCTCAGCTGTGGTCTGCCCAACCAGGCTTTCTTGGCACTGGACTCATAGCCATCTCAGGCTAGCTCCCTGTCCTGGCCCTATGGCACTGGACTGGTGATAGTTTCAGGCTCACTCCCATCTGGGCCTGTGGTCCCCAGGTGAGGGTCATCTTGTCTTGGGCTCGCTCCTGCCCAGGCTGTCCACTCTGTTCATTTCTAAGTGTTGAGCAAGGCCTGGAATGAAATTACCAAAGAACTGTCTGTAGTGGCTCAAACTTTAGTTTCAGCACTTTAGGAGGCTGAGACAGGAGGATTGCCCTGATTCTGAGGCCAGCCTGCCACATAGAGAGTTCTAGGAAAGCTTGAATTATAATGTAAAGCAGTCTCAGAAAGAAAAAAAAATAAAATTAAAGTTAAAATGTTACCACTGAAGACCAATTTAGATATCCATGGCCTGTGCTGCCACCTGAAGCCATGTTGATGTCCATGGATCATAATGCCACTGGAGACCATGATGCCACTGGAGGCCATGATGCCACTGGA